>LKNJ01001895.1:66861-135672 GCA_002120245.1 Maccullochella peelii
TATATAGACAGTATACTGTTCACTTTTCTGTACACATATGCTTATGACTGACTTAAAAGCCAGTGATAACAGCAAATCGTATATAACATGATTGTTGTTAATTTGGTCTTATCAAAACTGTGGAGTTTGGGCAAGTTACTATGTGTGAAACAGGTCATATTGCAAATATGTAGCCCGACTCCATCAGCATACAACCTGTGAATGGGGTGTGTTTACCTTAAAAGGAGCCTTCCCAGTCAGGCACTGAAACACTATGGTTCCTATACTCCACAAGTCAGCCTTGGCATCATAGTTTTGGGACATAATGACCTCGGGAGCCTGGTAAGGAAGAAAAAAAAAGTGAGATTGTGACACTTCGGTGGAACTCTTTGATGAACAATTAATGCATTGATTAAGTTAGTGTTACCCATACGGTATTGTTTTAGAGACTGTGTTCAGCTAAAACTGTAAAATTAAAAGACTTCGCTATGAGCTGATCAAAAAATTGTGTTTTTCAAATGACACTTTCTTAGAAATGACAAAAGATCCTTATTTTTTAAACTAGAAATGAAGAAACATTCTCTGCTCATGACGGACTCCGTTAACCTCTGGTCTGAGTGAAAACACAGAAGTCATCAAATCTGAGTTTGCTTGGGTTTAACAACCAGCTAAAACATTTGAGTATGCTGGTAATTATTTTCCCTCGTATTTATAAAAACTTACAAAAAGTGCTTACCATGTACATAGGGGATCCACAGAGTGTTGCCGCCATCATGTTGTTCTGAAGGTACCTGGCAAAGCCAAAGTCCGCTGTGGAGACAGAAAGTGAGGGAGGGAGGGAAGGAAGGAAGGTGGGGGGCATGAAGGACACGAGAACCAAAAGAGGATGAGTTAACATTTGGTGCTGGAAGCGAATGCAGCTGTACCTTCATAAGGAAAATGTGCATATGCTGAGGACAATAACAAACCCATGAAATAAGGGAAAAAATAGAACTACAAGAAAAAAAGAAATCCATAGTGCTTTAAACCAATAATGGCTGAGAGGGAGATATTATCTTCGCTGTGATTACAGGTATGATGACAATGCAGCATTATCACACTGGAGGTCACCCACTTGGGACTTATGGCTTAAGAAAACACTTGCCAACCAAAAAGTACTGTTGAGTTTTCTCCACAATAGAGCGAATAGATAACAAACAGTCTAAACAATTGCTGTGTAGCTCAGTTACCCAAAGCAAGCAAATTCCATACATGGGAATTATGAGCACAGTCAGAAAATGTATTGATCTGATTCTACTCATTATATTTCTCATTTTATTAAATCTTAAAATATCAACTCAACACCTAAAATCCTGTTTGCACAAGCACACAGCCTATTTAAGAAGTTAACATGATCATTTCTAGGTATTCCCTGTGCCACTATGGATGTGCTTGTGTGTCAGTACCTGCGTCTATGTAGGTACAATGAGTGTATGTGTGTGAACGGTGTGTTTGTTAGTGTGACTGAGCAGGTGTTTCCCAGAGTCGTGAGGCTAATAACATTCTGCAGTGACTGGGACTGACACACACCTCAGACTTCATTCCCACAGGGCAACCAATTCTCTCCAGAGGAACAAGAATTAATAGGCTTAAGGATTAGCAGTTTCCAAACAGCTGAACAACACACACACACACTCACACACGCGCGCCGTCTGTACTTGGTCATGACACTTATTATGGTGATTACTTTTTGTTACACCAACGTCATCTTTTGGGTCAAATCAGTCAAACTCCAAACTGAGGAGGTTTTCTCTTTCTTGTTTTTTAACAGTGTTTTATCAGAGGAAGCCTACCAACACTGCTGAGGGAAAATGTGAAATTCTATATATAATCTGAACAATTTCCTCTGACAAGTTTAGTCTTACAATCATATTGTAATAAATTACCTTGGGGAAATCCTTATTATGTCCTGTTGCGGTAAAAATGTCTGTAAAGAGCATTATTAGAGCGTAGGGATTTCCATGTGCTGCTTCATGAGATTCAATTAGTTTTTGTTCCTGTAGAGGGTTCTAGTGCTTTCCTTTTGAATCCCAATGTAAACCTTGAAGCCGGGGTCCCATGTGTGAAATGTTAAAATGTTTTTGCTCTTTTTCGTTCTGACTATCTTTAAATACTTGTTTGCCTATATTGATCAATAGATATGACAGGGTTAGACCAAGCACTGCTATATGTTAAAACCTGCTTAATATTAAAAATCTCAACAAGTTAACAAATCTAGCAAAATTTCAGGAGATAATAATGTGCAGTTTTAAATACAGTGTATACAGTACATCCAGTGTGTTTTTTGTTATAGTTGTTTTTTTTAAAATGTAATTTGTGTATCCATATTCCTCCTAGAAGAGTCACTATGGAATAAAATTATTGCCAATCATTTTCAATGTCACTCTGTAGCACTTTGTGACAAGCCCATTGTGTTAAAAGGCAGCAAAACGGAAAACTGATGATCAAATGTGTGCATGCCATCTCGCCATGTGTACATGCTCGCAGGCTCTCACATCATCACACCTACCAATCTTGATGCAGGTGTTGTTGGAGTGCGACTTGCGCCCTGGTGGATAGGACAGCAGAATGTTCTGGGGTTTGAGGTCCCTGTGGATTATGCCTTTGGACTGTAGGACCCTCATGGCCCCTGCAATCTGCTGCAGGAAAACCCGAATAGTGTCCTCACTCAGCGTGCCTTTAGCTAAAGAGGAACAGGTGGTAAATTAATAAAAGGTGAATTAACTACAAGTTAACTTTGGTATACTGGGTGTACAGAGGGATTCTTATACACTATAGTGTGTGTGAACTTAACTACTAATGTAGGACACAAGGTGGGAGTATAGTAGACAGATAGGGACTGAATGACCCTAGATTCTCAAATCTATGCAAATCATACTAGTTTTCCAAACAAATCCTGGAGTCAGACCGTGTTACACAAAACACAACATCTCATTTTATTTCTAAAAATATCTGTGAGGTGTATTTTTTCCCCTCTGTTCTCTCACATCACCCCACTGCAACCTCCTGATCCTTGTCCATTCCTTCCCCATTCCTTCCCCTCCAATCATCTCCCTCGTCTCACAGTGGTACAGTATGGTTCTATGTGATAGTCCCTCCCTTGTTTTTAATTTCTCTCTGGCTTCACCTCCCTTCCAACAGATTTTTAAAGCCAGACTCAGGCTTGACTTGGGCCAGGAAAAAAAGTTTTGCTCATTGACCACAGTGGGTAGTGGATCCAAAAACACTTGTGAAACTTTTTTTTAACCAGGCAGGCAGAGACTATTATTGGAATAGGTCCTGTATTTAGACTCTGGGTACCTGACAGACAAAGTTAGCAGCTACAGCTATAATTTGTCTGCAAACAACCAGCAGCTGATGTCTTATTTCCCACCCCAGCCACACTGACAGACACAGTCCCACCTCAGAAGAGTTGAGTGTACTGGCTATTGGGAGCCCTGTAATAAAAAAAAAAATAGATGTGGCAAACCTGGGCAGAATTGTTGACTTCGTTTTAATGACATGATTCTCCCAGTTTGTTAGCATAGCGATGACTCAAAAGCAGGTGGAGTACTGTATGTATGTGTTGAATGTTTCACATACTGTATGTGTGAAAGACAGAAGAACACAGTGGTTTCTCTGTGGTTTTATAACACTGTATGTCAAAGCCTTGGGTCCCTCCCACAGGTCCTGAAGCTGTTACTGAAGCACCAAATCTGTCTCTGTCTTCAGGGCCCCAGATAAAAGGCTGCTTCATCCGTGGGATGTATATTTTACTGTAAAGTTGTTCTCTTTTATTTGCACTCTTTCAATCTTCTCAGCAAATCTAACAGAACGGAAACATTATTCTTCCTCTTCTACTTCTTGATGTCTTAACTAGCAGTTCCTATCCAAAGATCGTTATTGTAGGACCCCAAGAATATTTGTCACATTTTTGTGGGTTGGTTTTGGATTTAAATGCCTTTATTGGTTACTTGCAGCATTCTCAGTCTAGAAATTAAAGATTATTCTACTGTTGGAAATTGCTATTATCTTGTCTTTTTAGAATTTTAACCCTGATGTGCAGTTAACTATGCTGCACATTTGAAAGCCAATAAGCAAACTGTTCAAGCTGTCACCCTAAACCCATCCTTACTGGGACTCACTCTTCACTGGTCAGTTCTCATCAGTAAAAAAAAACAAAAAAAAACATAATAATAAAACAGCAGTGCCTTGCAATATTTAGATCTAGCTTAAATGGATTTCACCCTCAATAAATAAATGTATAGAATAATATTTAAAATGTCTAGTTTTCACCATCTTTTGCTTGGATTTTAGACAATTGAAAGAGGAATTCACAGACTGATTTTCATTGAGCAAGCAAGGACTCCTACTTTCGTGTCATCAAGCAACAACAAAGATGACGTTTCACCATCAATTCATGTTCTAATTAGAAGCAGCTGGAGCTTTTAGTAGATGAACTGTTGCACTTACAGTGTAAGTAGTCAGCAAGGTCACCCCCATTGCAGTACTGGGATTTGAAGGAGAGACAGGAAGGGGGAGAGAGAGAGAGGGAGAGATGAAAAGCAATAACATTAGGACGCACAGGTAACACTGAGGTCTGATGTGTAACTGTAGTGAATAAGTGTCTGACATCATCCGGTGGAAGGGACTAGAAAGCAAAAGAGATCAGAGCAGAGATTTGCTGAAGAGCGATGTGTTTACAGATTTATAGCTTTGCTCTCATTCCCAGCATCAATATGAATGAACCCAGGAAAGGACGAGGTGTGTTATAACAGGTGAGGCTCTGAAAGGCTGCCTCACAAGTCATTTCCTTTTCTCTGACACAGAGATAAGCACAAAACAATGAACATAATAATAATAATAACTGGGACAAGTTAGCGAGATTTCTTTGATATATTTTACATCTGTGTTCTGCTTCTGTAATACTATTTTTAACCAGCAACTATCAATTGCATGTTTTTATTGGAGTTGGCATATTATATGACCTTTAGAGCACATTGTGTCATCATTAGTGTGCAAAACTATATATATATAAAACTGTGAATGTTACATGAACAATGTGAAACAAGCACAACATTTTCTGTCTTTTCACTGATACTGTGTGATGTTTAATTGCAGTTTTATTACTTTATGTGGACCCCAGGAAGACCACTGGAAGCTAAATGGGATGCAACTAAAGAATTTTAAAAAATCATTTTCAGATTTTCCTGCAGTCCTCAGTATTCGTGGCGAATACTGAGGACTTGCCAACAACAATGTCGGCCATTTTAGCATGGTAACCTTTATGTTGAAGTTGTGTGTGAGCAAGCCTTTCTGCTTGGCTGGCAAATATGTTAACACGATATTGCATGTACCTTTACAACACACATTAACAGAATAACCAGGCTGGGAAAAAAATCCCAAAAAATATCATGATACATGCATTTAAATAACGGGCAAATTAAGGAGCTAGCCTGGCAAACAATTTTGCCATGCCTTGCAAGGACATTACTGACTATATCTGAGTTCTGTGTTGTTTCCTGGAACCCAGATGGAGACAAAAAAGCAAACAAAACAAAAACAACTTTAGTCCAAAGACCAAAGTATTAGTATAGTGGTAGTTAGAAGATTCACAACATTATTATTATTTTACCTGTGGCTCCTCATCAGGTAAATCGTATCAAGCCACAGCAAAAACCTAGCAGCATTTGGATGTTTACCCCCCTTTGATGCCTGAGGACATGGCTAATTATAGCCCCAGGCCCTGTCAGGGCTGAGACAATACAGCACCGAGCAAACAAAGCCAAACATCACAGTGAGCTTACCTCCATTACCAGGTACACTGAGCTGGCAGTTTCCTAAAGAGAGAGGAGATAAGAGTTGGGGGTAACCAAACACATGTGAGTGACAGACAAAGGAAGGAACAGGTGGTGCTTGTGCTCACCGATCATGTTCGAGCAAACTAAGCTGATGATTTGGGTTGGAGAAATATACAACAGCCTATATTGTTGCAAACAAATTAAGGATTAACTGCTAAGACAAAAAAAAAACTGTTTGAGTCTTGAAAGAAAGACACAGAGCTATATGAAAAAAAGAGAAAAGCAAGGGAAAGGCAGATGCCAACAAATAAAGCTTTGCACAGTAGTACTCTAAATAATAATATGAATTTTGTAAAAACTGGATCTATCCCAGACTCCTGCACCACTGGACTTTTAAAAGAAATGTGGCCTGATCTTTGCTGTGAATATTGCACACATTTGAATAACAGCTAATTAAAAAGCAAAGGCATGACTGGCGTCAGTGAGTAATTATGAAAACAATCTACTGTACTACATTAATACTGAGCCAAAAACAATTAGGGAATCAGATGGTTGGCTCTGCTGTCAACAGCATGAACAATGGGTAAATCACAAACAAGTGAGAGACAGTGAGAGGCAGTTAACTGTCTAACTCATAAGCTCCCACCACAGCGCCAACAAATAATAAATAGCTATTAATTTACTAAAAACTTAGATACGTGTTGATATTGCACATTTGGGGGATTCAGAGTTACAGAAACTTTTCTAACATCTGTTATCTACTTTCTTCTACCATCCTCTCTCTGTCTGAGGCACATGTTCTGAAAAAGAAACCATAGTGCAGCCAGCTTGAAAAATAAGCCCTCTTATCACATGGCAACAGATGACTGACAGTCTTTCACTCTGACCTCATCTCAGTATCTTGTTGAATCCACCAGTCAGAGGCCATACTGTTTTCAATAGTTCAGCCAAGTCAGGCCTTTTGAAACTGGTCGTCTTTGGCTTTATTGAAGGTGGATGGCACCCAACCAGCCAGCCTGTCAGTTTCAGTCAGAGAGCCAACCATCTGGTTTCTACGGACTGTCTCTCTGCTGCATGTATCTAACAGTATTGCAGCGCCTAACGTCTGTTAGATAAAAAGTTTGGCGTTACGTCGAAGATTTATTAAGTTCCTCTACGAGTGAAAATGTGTGTCTAAACAAAATATTACATTAGGGCTGCAACTAATGATTATTTTCATTATCGTTTAATCTGCCAATTACTTTCCCAATGAATCGTTTGGTCTATAAAATGTCAAATTTACAATGATATAAAAAAAGAGAAAAGCAGCAAATCCTTACATCTGAGAAGCTGGAACCAGAGAATGTTTAGTAATTTTGCTTGAAAAATTTAAATGATTTATCAATTATCATCTCTGGTCAATCTATCTATCTGCTATTTGCTCTTGCTCAACATTTGTTAGGAAATAGAAACTTGTTGCATTGCTAAAAAATCTTTCGGTGCTGCGATTGTTGCACTAGTGTTTGCCTGTAATTCCAGGATGATTAATCGACTCTCAAACTCACTTTTAAGTCACTCTGGATAAAACAATCAGATACAAATGCAAAAATAAAAGTAAATGCATCTACAGTATCTGGTGTCCAGTGTTTGGTTTGGTTTCAGTTTCTTCCGGACCTAATTAGATAGCTGGATGGTAGGATCCCCTGCTCAGAACATCGACACTGTCTGCTGAACGTGTAATCTTAGAGCCCGGCTCGGACTATCTTAGATGCCCAGAGAGGTGCCACTGTGAGTCAGTATAGAAATAAGAGAGTAGAACATTTCTGGATAGGCAGAGGCATTAGAACCGCTCGCAAATTAAAGCAAATAAGTTTTTGATGAAGAGTTCCTGGGCAAAGCAGTTAAATCCCTATTTGCCATCAATACAACAAAGTGACCGTGCTGGAGTGTTTGAGCAGCTAGCTCAGCATATGCGTGTATGCATCACTGGTCATATTGGACATTTTTTGCAACCTTCTTTGCATGATGAATAAGTCCCTCTGGCAAAAAAAAGATACGGGTAGAGGATGAAAGGTCAACTTAAATCAATATAACACATCTCCGGGTCTGGCAGTGAAGCCTGCAGTATCTGCTCTCATCCAGACTTAATATGAACTTTTCAAATATGAGATTTCATATGGGATTTAAAAAAAAAAAGCAAATAGCTCAGCATTGCATCAAAACTAAGAGCCAAAAAACATTTGTGTCAATCTATGACTAGACACAGTTATGCAACAGGATGCATGTAACCATTCCTGTAACATGTTTTGCAACACTTACATTATAAAATGTTATCAAATTAGCACAAAGACATTTCTTCCTTATGAGTAATACCAGTTTCTTCCACAGCAGAGCACCCCTTGCCCAGGATTACTAGTGTCATTTTGCAGTGCATATTGCAGTCTTGTCAGATGTTACAATTAGCATAATCTGTGCATTCGAAATTTTTAACCAGATGGCGGTGTGTTAGCCATGGACCAAAACAACAAAAGAAACACCTGGCGAGTTTAAGATATGTATTTGTGTCGGGGCAGGTGGTCACGCTGTCTAAACTACCTGGCAGCTGTTTCCACAGTGAGCTTCAAACTGGTTACTAGGCTACGAGCAAGAATATCGCTGTGACTATGGATTCTTATTCATCACCTTACAATGCAACACCTGTCTAGAGTGGCACTGAGCGTAAAGGTCAATACTGGTATCTATATGCACAGGTTGTACAGGAGCATAACACCTAGTGTTTAGTTTAAGTTCTTTATTTGTCAGATGCACAACAATTACGGTGAAGCAGCGCTGGCAATGAAATTCTTGTTCTCAGGCTCCCTCCAACAATGTTCGTACAAAAATGTACAAAAGAAAAATCACACAAGTAAATGAGAAATGAGAAAAAGTTTTGTGCCTGGAAAAGGTGGCACCATGTCTCTTGTAATGAGCAGAAATACTTGTGGCAAGTAAAAGGTTAAGACACCACACTTCCTAGAAAGCCTCAATCAAGGAGATCAGCAGAAACAGCCCGTGTGACTGTAGACAGAATGTCAATATGGGAGATGATGACTGAGCTCAACAGGACACAAAGGCAGAAGTATTTACCAAAATTTTACAAGGATCTGCTGTACGTGGAAGAGCAGAGGAAAACATGCCTGAACAAGATGAAACTGAATTTTTTTTTAGAGCAAACAAATGTAGCAAAGCCTCATTTAACAAGTAGGGAAAACAAAACTGTTCAAGCTGTGCAAGCCAAAAGTGGGTCATGTAGAACAGACACATCCAGCGGTAACCCATCTGCTCTACTTTGTGAGCATAGACTGACAGGAAAACTGGGACAATAAGAGGTGTGATAATTATGTATGTAAACAAAAGCCTTGACACTGTGCAATCAGCCTGTTCCTGACATGATCTAGATGATTTGTGAGTGTAGTATTACATACCTGAAAGTCCAGTAATGCAACAATGTTCTCATGTTTCAGTTCCTGGAAAACAACAGAGATAATCAGTGTTTGGATGGTACATCCTTAATGTTTTACATGTTTAACTTTAAAGAGACAGCCCACTTAGGGCCACTTAGTAGTAGTTTGCAGGAAAAAGAACATCTACTTTCACTGTGACATTCCCATGTTCAACAAGATAATCGTGTTGAGATAATCACTGCTCATATTTCACTCTAGCACATGGCACCTCTCCAGCTCTAGATACTGAAATATTCACTACAACAAAATGCTGAATTACCACAACACTAGCCATATGATCTGATAAACACTTTGAAATAGCAAGGTGGCACATTTGACAGGAGAAAGAGCAGAGATTCTGAGATTCACCACTGTTGATGTGGACAGAAAGTGTTGTTTTGCCCAGGTCGCCATTCTTACTTGGTCTCAAACAAAAAAGAATGTTTGTTTATACACATTACTACATACTGTATGTGGTCCTTATAATAATGTTTTAAGTACATACAGTAACCTAATAACTGGAAACCAACGAACTCTTGGAAAAAAGTACTTTCTCAGAGGCTCAGACTTACCTTGAGTATTTTGATCTCTTTCCCCAACAGTGTCTGGGATTTGGCCAAGTTCTTCTTGTTTATGCACTTTACTGCGACCTCCCAGTCATGTTTCTAGGAAGAAACATTACATTCAAAATAATAAAACAAATACAATGCAGTATGTGATACATTGCACATTTATATGATGTATGAAGATCTACTGTCTTTGCACTACAGTGTCAGCATGTACAGCAAATGAGTTACATATTCAACACATCTCTCCATACTCTATTTGTGAAAATCACAGATTCTAGCACATTTATTATACTTGGATTACTAAGGTGTCACACTAAAGCACATCATTGTGCTTCCCTCCTACATGCTGCTGGTTAGAAGGGATTCTTAATGGCATTTGGTACTGATTACTTATCACCTGCTGAGGCTGTAATCAGCCAGGAGGTCTGGTTACTAAGGTGGTTTTTCAGAGCTGCCAGTGACTACTTATATGCTACATTTCCTACAAACCAATGCAATGTCCTTGTCAGTACATTTTCTGACCTGACCTATTTGAATGCATTGTAATATGTGTTATTAGATGCCATTGTCCTCAGTTGTGGATTTAATTTATCTGTGTGCCAGTGTATTAATGAAGCAACAAAGATGCTACAGGCCTACATTTCCCCTGGGTGTTTTACTGTAAAGCCGTTATAATTTATACTCTTTCATTCCAGGTATAGGACATGTTTCAACATGTTCATTAATGGCCTCAGTATGGAGCTTTCTAATGGAAACAAACATGTCTGCTGCTCTACATTTAAATTTGCCACGATTATAGACGTGCATCATGTGCATTAAAAACCCGCCGAAAAATAAAGACTCTCACATAGTAAATATTCATGCATTAAGGAAAGGTGTCGTAAGTATTTAAAAAGTATTTCAGCATTTTATCCATTAACTGCCTGTTGTTTTAGGGGACATCCTGTATGTGCTGCCAGGCCTCTTAAGGCCGTACAACAAAAACAAATACACCAGATGGCCAATAAAATGCGATTTGCGCCTAAAATACAACCAAACCATTCAAGCGACCGTCTGTGTTTGCAATAGCATATATATTTTATAAAGTAATATAGAGGACAATACTCACCTCTCGGTGTCTGCCTTTGAAGACGACAGCAAATGCGCCATGTCCTATCAGGTCCTTCCGACTGAACTCAAATTTCCCCACCGTCTCCATATTGAGCCAAAGTCTGATTTTATACTACTTAGACGCGGACAAATGACCTGGAGGCCTCAGGTCACCCTTCTTGATAGCAAGTGCTCCTTTCTCCTCTGTCAAGTAGGGGCAGCAGCAGGGATGTTCACCCCCTCTTTCACTTGCCATGGGCTGCCTTCCTGACAACAAACTGTCCTCTTCTCTCATGTTCGCACGCAAACGTTTTGGAGTTTAACTCCTAACAAAGCTGTATGGCGGTTTCCATCGCTGACAACGCGTCCAACACGAAGTTAGCTAACTTAACAAACGGGACTAGGACCAATCTTGCCGTCGCAGCTATCCTTGATGTGCCACCTTAAAAAGAAGCTCGCTGCATTTTGTTTATATACAGGGAAACCTCACTCCTGTCGTCTGAAGCGTCCAAACGGCGAAACAAGCGCTGGCTTTGAACTTAAAAGAAGTTAAAAATGTCTAATAACCAGCAAAGACTGCTAATATTCCCCGCAATCTATTAAAATTAGCAGATGACTCGCCGAAAGTAAGAGCATCGATGGTCCCAACAAAGCAGACGACGTCTAGCTTCTGCAGCGCATGCGCAGAACAACTACAGCTGTAGGTTTGACGTCAGAGGACCTGTGTCATGAAATGAAGACGTTTGACGTTTGTTTTGGCTTGAATAAGCTAGTTTAGTTTAGGCTTTGCAAATAAGAAATTATCTCCTAATATCATTAATTTAATAATATATAATAATTTAATATTATTAACAGTGTGGAACATCATGAGACAGTAGGCTACACGTGCACGTGTATGTGTGTGTTTGGGTGTGTAGGCTAAATAACGAAAGGTGGAGAAATATGAGACAAACCTGAACAAAGAAGAAGAAGAAAAATGTCCAGCTGAGAATATTCAGTAGAAAAACATCATGATTATCATCATCGTCGTCATCATGGGCTGTGGAGTTATAATCAATGTAATTTGTTGCATGTAGGAGTGTCAACTTTGCATAATTATGTACAGTTTGTCTCGCTGGGGGACAAAAGCAGCAGAATACAGAGCAGGAGAGGGCATAAGGGGAGAGAATACAAATTGCACTGCCTCTTGAAACACAAATCTGAGGAAAGAGAGAGCAATGTCCAAAGGGGATGAAAAGGAATAGGAGTATGCTGAATTATGGGCAAACGAGGAGGGAAGTGAAAGGGAATGAGAAGCGTGAAGATTGTTGAATGTTTTAAAAAAAGAAGATGGAAGAACAACAAAGAAATGGACAAAAACCAACACTTACATTAAGTGTGAAATATATCCAAATTGTGCCAATAACCTCAATTTGTGTCAGTGTCCAGCATTGTGTGAGCTGTGTAATGACCATTTAATCAACTTTTGTTTCTTCTGCGCAGGCAACTTTCCAAGTACTCTTTTAAGGCATAAAAATAGAGATAGAGGCCGTTTGAAGCAAGGCAGAGGAGAAGAAGAAGGCTCCTGTGGAAGAAACACCCAAGCCCACATGGAGAATGGTAAAGGTCTAAACAACGGGATGACTATAATCTGTTAAAAACTCAGCGTCCTTCAATCCAGTTATAAATGCAGAAACACTCCATTAATTGTTTGGGTCTCTCAAGAATTTAACGTGCAAAATTTAATGAGAGGCTAAATCTAATGTAAGGTATACCTGTTTCTGTTTGTTTGGATTAGTTGACATCATATCTGACAAATATAGATGACTTAACTATCATATATTGTCCTTGAAAAGAAAATCTTTCCACAACCTGGTGCAGATGATAAATGTGCACATAATTTAACAATAGCAAAAAGACTGTGACATGAATTCATAACAAACACTTTCTGTATATTAAAGTACCAGAGGAGGGCGGTAGAGGACTGCAAAAGAGTGCAGGTCTATGGTGCTGTGATCACGTGGTTCACTGTTTTTAAGCAGTGCTGTGCAGGTCTGCGTAATGATGCACCACTGACAACAGGCTGAAGTTAGGCTGATGCTGTGATGTCTTCATGTATATAAAAAATGTTAAGTCAGTTTTTCTGCTACTCTTCAATGTGTTTCACAGTGCGAGAAACCTTGACTACACAGGACAGTTGGTGTATTTTGCTGTAAGCAACCCACCAGCCACCATCACAGGTGTCCACTCTGCAGGGGTTTGCTCTGGTTTTGAATATTTTAGCTGCTCTGTGGTTCCCTCAGAATGATTGATTGGTTCTCCCTGGCCCACATTAAGTCTCTGCTGGTGACAGTTGGTGCAAAGGCCTTCAGGTGTTCAGTCTGGTTACAGAAGAGACTCCATAGCCAGCAGTGTCTCAATATACTTGCACACTGCATACAAACTTAATGTAATTTGTCTGTTAAATTACAGTTTGAAATATTATAACACAAAATACATAACAATACATGACACATGATCTGCAACTTCTGGATCATTCATGCACACTAACACACATGTATCCACACTTACTACACACACACACACACACACATGCAAGGGAATAATGACCTGTTTTATCAGGGCACACTGTCACACTGTATATGTAATGGGTTCTAGTCATATTAATGATCACTCAAGAACAACTATGCATGTGGAAAAGCACACAGGCTTACTTACACTTACAAAGTAAGGGTATAATGTTTAATTTATTAGACTTTTTAGTTTATCTTAGAAAAACCCAACCAACATTTTCTGACTCCTTATTCTACATATATTTATTCATCTTTAATGTGTCATATTTTGCAGTGTATCAATACATTCCGTATCTAGAATAAGGATTCTTTGTGTGTGTGTGTGTGTGTGTGTATCTGTCTGTGGGACATTTTACCTGTTCACACAGTGACATTATGGGGACTTACTTTCCCTCTGGGTACAAAACATGGTCCCCACAAGGTGAGGTCAGCCATTTAGGGTTAAGATTTGTTTTTTAGTTCAATTTAGAATAGGATATGGTTAGGGTAAGGGTTTCAATGAGGCAAGGGTATGGTACAGCAAGGATAAGACTTCACGAAAAGAATGACAGTCAATGCAATTCCTCACAATTGAGAGAAACAAGTGTGTGTGAATGTGTGTGTGTTTACATTTTTCTAAAGACTTGGTCTACTTCATCTTGTCTTTTCATGCAGCTTTCATTTTAAGCCATCTGATCAAACTTTCTACTTTGACATTTACCATCTCAAATATCTCCTAAATTAATCTCTGAATCAAGTAACGTTTTTGACGTGGCTAAATGCTGTCATATTCGAACGTCAGTTTACTTTTTCTTCTACAGGCGAACCAATATAAACATTCACAAATAATGAATGTGCAAACACTTCTTTTTTTATACATTTTCTTATTTCTTTATTGCTATATTTTCTTGTTTCTCCCCATTGTAAACCGCTTTAAGCTACACACCTTGGGCATTATAAACCACGTTCATTATGAAGAACTTTACCTCCTTGAGCGAGGGCTAGAGGGCAGCTGCCTCTTCCAAGGCCACTCTCCACTTTGCTAACGTCAAGTGCTGATCTCTTCAGCCTAACATCAAGCCTTATACTACCCGCTAGGTGAAAAAGTTGCACAGCTGAATGGTAGCCAACTTTTTGATGTAGATGGATAGCTATGAATCTTTCCATGAAGGTCACTGCTTTTTCAAACCCATCTACGCACTGAAATGAACTTTTAGGACCTGATCACCATAATAGTTTTGTCTGCATACTGCATTGCAATGCTCAAGCGTGTGATCTCCACCAGTAGGTCATGCCAGATAATTAAACTGAGAAACTGAAGGAAATTCAATACACTCTATTACAAGTGAGGGAGGCTTGGACTCTGGGGACACTTTGGTATTCATAGACTGGATATAAAGCTTTTCTAAAGCATGAAGTAGCTCTAACTCCCTATCGAAACACAAGTCGTTTAAACGTGTTGACTTCGGTGGTGTCACATTACAGATCAGTGAAATATTACAGTAGCTGAGTGAAGGAACACCTCGAGAAATGCTTTCAGAACTGCTGATCATTCTCCGTAACGTTAACCTTCTGTATTCTCAATGACTGGTGACTCCTTTCATTTTTATTTGTCTTCATTTTTAACCAGCATCCTGCTACTTGAGGATGAATATATGATGAATGAAATGCAACCGCTGACAGTTGGGTCATGGGTCATAGATTCGGGCGTGTTATGCTAGTAGCGGCTAATATAGCCTCAAGCCGCTAGCCTCAAGCAGAGATGAGGAGCGGGCTACAGAGGTCTGAAAAGCTCACATCTTTTCAACTTTTCAACAAGAGTTTCTTTCATTTTCAAACGTTTACTCTTCAGCCCCAGCTGACGCTGACTCAAGTGACATCACTGGAGGCAATTTATCAGATTTTGCGCAGCTCCCTCTGGAGCCACAAAATGGCTTGATATAACTTTTTTGCAGTAGTTCTCTCCAAGACCTGTAAATGGACTTTGATGTGTAAAATCAGTGGATTTGAGTCCTGATATAAATGAGAACAGTAAGGTTTAGAAAATCGTGTGTTGCTGTTTTATCTGGACTGGATTTAGGGCCTCAGGGGCATTTCACAGTCATCACCTGATAAAATGTGTCAGGTTGTTCACCAGAGAAAGGCCAGACTGACAGTACAGCGAGGACTCAGGAGTGTCTCTGCTCTCATCAGCTGCCCTTTTTTAAAATTCAGTTGTTCACTTTGCCTGTATGTCATAACATCATCCCGAGTGTCCTCTCTGCTCTCCTCTTCAGCATGACTATAGCAGAATACTGATGAAATTACTGACATTAGGTGTAAGCCAACAAAGTTTTGAAAAACAAAAATACACCGTGTATTCTGACAGGCTTGCTTATATTCTTAGTTACATTTTTTATCTGAGTTCCCACATGACATTGTGACTTCATACATTTCTTGCTGTCTATTTTTGCAACACTAGTCCACACATGTTCCATGAAGGTGAACCTTCCCATGTCCAGCACTGTCACTTTGTCACGCCAAACGTCAAGAGTGGAGGCGATGCTTCTGCTCAAACTTTGGACAGAGTAGAAACAAACGGGTGCACCTTTCGTTCCTGTCGAATCCCCCAGCTTGTGTGGGCAAGAGTTGAATTCAGTGTGACCTTTTGAGGAATGTGACGGCAGAGGGCTGCCAGAGCCCGGTCTGACAAGTCTGCCAAATGATTCTCTCACCATGCAAGCTTGAACCAGCTCCTTCGGAGGACCCTCCCCTCAACCTCACTGCCATGCATCAACTCGGAGCTGGGTTCTTGACAGCATCACTTCTCCACAGTGCAGCGACTGTGGGAACAGTTGTACTTTGGTGCGTGCACACACACAA
The DNA here is from genome assembly GCA_002120245.1 of Maccullochella peelii. Lineage (NCBI taxonomy): Eukaryota > Metazoa > Chordata > Actinopteri > Centrarchiformes > Percichthyidae > Maccullochella > Maccullochella peelii. Next base: position 83,172 of record LKNJ01001895.1, read on the forward strand.
TTACATATACACACTGTTTAACAAAGGACTCTACAGGTCAGTTCTTTTGCACAGGCTATTGGCATTGCATTTCAACTTACTGTGGTACTCGAAGTTTGTGAGTTTGGCATCTGCCTGTCAAGGGGCCACAGAAATCAGACGAAAGTTGTTGCTGAGTGCACATTGTAGAAACATTTCCTCTGTTTATGGTGGATTCTTTTGTAATTAAAAAAATAATTTATTTTCTAATTCCACCAGATGTTAGCCATGGCAGTCCAAATGTCTTTTCATCATGCTGTCTGTGTGCCCATTTGTCTTTAATTTCTTTGTCTGATTTTTAATTTTTCTGTATGCCCCCTTGCTAAAATCCAAATCTCAGCATCAGAGCTGTATCAGTGGTTTCCATCCAGATGTTCATTACATAACATGATGATTATGGCTCATTTTTTAGTTTTTATGAAGTGTACCAGGATGAAAGTAAAACATATCATGCCTAACACATCACTTGTATATTTTGTGTATGTATTTGCAATGTAATCATTTCTTATTGAGCTGTAGGGCCTCCAACATGAAACAGTCACAGTTCTGGGCCTCAGGAGACAGAGAAGTCTCAGTTTTAATGATGCAAACCTGCCCGGCTGGAAATATTTCACAGTTGTTAGACAGCAGTGCCAATCAAGTCCAAGTGAGCTTGTGATGTATTAATTAAATAAAGTGAATGTGGAACTGCTGGTAAAAATGAAAGGATTTTTGAAAAAGCAATAACTTTATATTCAACAGTTCTGTTAAAAACATACAATTCCACATAGTGCTCATTACGCTTCCCTGATCAAGCTGTTAACAAATACCTACAAACTGTTATTTTTTTAATTTGATCAATTAGATTTGGTTAAAGTAGCAGCTCAAATAGGATCAGTTGGACAAACTGCTGAAAAGTGACCCGTCCTGCTGCATTGGCCCCTGGGAGCAGGTGCTCTGCCGGTGGCCGCTGAGCCACACCAGTTAATTAACACCACTCAAGTGTGTCAAGAGGAAGGAAGAAAAATTGCTGCTCTTAGTGGTCTCACACTCCCGGCCTGCAAGGCGTGACAAAAGGGAGATGCAGGGGGAATAACAATGGACTTATTTTAAACTAACATGATAATAAATTACAATAATTTGAAAAAAGTATATTGAAAAGCATAACAGAAGTACAACCTATTAAACACAATGGCAAGTGTGTCTGTGCATATAATCTCAGGATGCAGAATACAAAACAGAACTGTATACAGAATAACAAACAGTCAAGCAGGAGGGTCATTACAACAAAAATAATGGTTGATGCTTTTTAAACTTATTTTATCTCCAAACAGAATGAAGTTTGGTTGTGCATATTCTGGTAGAGGTCATCTGTAGCCTCTTGGCTAATTTAATTGCTGTGATTTTGAAGTGAGGTTTAAGTCTGTGACTGACATGGGGTTCTTGTGGTACGCAATGTTCCTAAGCACTTGTCTTAGTTGTTTGCCACCAACAGTTCACTTTGATCTCCAGCTAAGCAGTATCTGAGCTGCTGAATATTTTTGGATCAGGTGACATTACTTCTCTGATGTACTTCCCTGAAAAAGTGCAGGTATATAATAATCCTCTGCCAGCATCTGTTCATAAAGCAGACTCAGAGCGAGTGTGTGGTGTGTGATTGACATGATGTGGTTTGCATTCCCGATGAACAGCAGTGACCATTACAAGAGAAAACACGCTTAAAAACATAAGAGAGATGGAGAGCAGCTCCCAGTTGGTGTCTGCAAGCTGTCACGCTACCTTCATCTGTCTTCAGGCTCCTTTTCAATGACACTATTACACACTCAGCCGCAATATTCTTCCTTGATACAAATGAATGTGACCACAGTTAGCCAGTAAAGTCATTCAGATTCTTTTATTTTTCTACAAAAATATTTTACATTAGAAAACACACCTTGAAATATACACCGTCCATGTGGTTTTGTAACCATGGAACATCTCAAATCAAATATATCTGTGTCTATATTTAAATTGTAGGTAAATATATCAGCGAGAATAAACCGGGTTGTTATCTTGTGAAGTCTGCTAACGATGTCACCTGAAGGAGGTTGGATTGATTTAGGATTGGTGAGGAAAAAGGCTCCGTAAACTTTAATCTGATCAAAGCAATATGGAATCACAATCTATCCTTATTTATTACAAAAATACAACAGAACCCATAGTACCTCTGATAATGGCAGGTAATGCTTCTGTACCAGGGATGAAAATGATGAGTTCATGGAGATACATGAGCAGCAGTTCCTCAAAGAGCGTGGGAGTACAGGTGAGGGATTTAAGCTAGGGTTATGGTGTTAAGCGATATTGAGAAACTCTTGGATTTTAACTTTCTGTCTTACAGGAAGTCCTTAATTTCTCTCACTTCCGACAGCGCAGGGTGCCCTTTTCTTCATGTTCTGGATGGTGTATGCCTGTCTACCTGTCTACAGCCCTGAATGCCATTCATCTACCTGTCAACATCCCAGCATGCTATTCATTTGTCTTCCTGTCAACACCCCATGGGGCCATTCATCTGTAAACCTAACTATCTATCAACACTGCAGCCCAGGGTACTTTTCACCTGTCTGCCTAGATCCAGGTGTCAGCCACCTGTCTAACTACAGTATCTATATCTGAGTATGTCATTCTTTGCCCTGGTTTGAGTCTTTCAGGCAGCTCTTCCTGTCAGGCTGAGTTAACATACTGTATCTTGGCTCTGGTGAACCCAAACCTCAATCATGGTCATTACTGTAGCCAGCCTAAACTTAAACATAACCATTTGATTGATGGAGAATGCTGGGAGGCAGTAAGCAGCCTGTCAGGAAGTTCTGTTTACCAGGCACTATTTAAAGCAATAGTTCGAAATTTTGGGAAATATGCTTTTTTGCTTTCTTGCCGAGAGTTAGATGAGAAGCTCGATACCATTCTCATATCTGTATGGTACATATATGGCTACAGCCAGGACCTGGTTAGCTTAGCATAGCATAAAGACTGGAAATGGGGAAACTGCTAGCCTGGCTCTATCAGAAGGTAACAAAATCCACCTACCAGCACAAAACTGCCTGTAGAAACACAATGTGCCGTCTTTACACTTCAGTTTTCTGTTACCATGGACAGAGCCCGGTTTGCTGTTTCCCCGTTTCCAGTCTTTATGCTAAGGTAAGCTAACCGGCTGCTGGCTATAGCTTAATATTTACTAGACAGACGTGAGAGTGGCATTGAGCCATTTACCCATTAACCCGCCTACATCCCAGTATGCCATTCATTATTGCCGTGAACTTGTACATAAAAAAAGTAATTTTTATGGTGTTGTTGAAATACTGTTATATTTCACCTGAACATATTTCTGAACAGTTCCACTCAATTAGCTTCATGGGAAAGATAAGACAAACTTGTGGTTCTGTGTATCTCGATTTGTAAAGCACGGTACTAGCATTGTCATAGTCTCTGGAATGATGTCTACTAGATATACCTTAGTATGATAATATGATAATGCATGTATGTATGTACTACCCATTCTGCAAGGCGCTTTATATGACCATCAAATGGCATGTGAAATAAATAACAGAAAAACAATAGCAAAAACATACCAATTGTTTTATACAAAATTTTCCAGTTTGTATTTGAGTGTCCACTGGCCCTCCACCGAAAGAGTCTCTTCCTTGCACCCAGCTTGAGAACTTTGTCCCGTGCTTTGGCATCATAGTGGTTCAGAGCGGAGGGCCAGCGAGAGCGTCCAGAGAGGTGGCAGCAGCCACATGGGAGATGGGGAGGGGTGGGCGCCTAAAGGCGAGGCGGTGTCAGAGGTGCAGGAGCACACCTCGTATCCATTCTCTGCGTGGTCTGGGTGGTGGTGCACGTTGCCTCTCGTCTCCGTGCTTTTGGGCTCTGTGTCCGGAGAGTCCGACTGCATCTCGGTGCACAGCAGCCAGTCCTTGGCGATGAGGCGGGGGTATCCTGCCTCCGCCTCCATGTCACTGCCAGGCACTCGCCAGTAGTCCTTCCCCTTGAAGAAATAGGACGAGCCTTCGGAGAGAGAGAGGGCACAGGGTTATATTAGTGTGTGTTTTGAAATACAGTGAAATACTAGAACAGAACAACATAGAGCAGAATAAAATACTAACTTCACTTTGCCTTTGCCCTTAAGGTATATGAAAGTGCAACAAGGATGCAAATTAAATATTGAAATACAGCACACATAAATATATTAGCAGGATTATTGAGAAAGACAAATAACTAACAACATGAATGCCCTTTTGCTGCTTCTTATAACTTATTTTTGCTTCCCCTCCAGCATTTTCCTCATCATACCATCTCGCGCCTCCTTTCAGCATATTTCTTATCCATCTCTCACTCACTGTTCACCATGAGTTGTCACCACATCTTCTTCATTTTTCTCTCCTCTCTACCTCCCTCTATCTCACTGCTCTCTCTTTATCCTAGGCTTAGGGAAGCAGCCTAAAGGCAGATACAGGCTTTGATGTGGTTCCAGTTCCCTGGTCCAAAGGTGTGCTTATATGTGAATTTGTGTTTTCTTGCATATATACATACAAGCATTCTTATGTGTCTTTCCATAGAATTGGGGATTTCATTGGGACTGTCCCCTCTTTTGTATTTGGCTTGTTTCCGCACACACACACACACACACACACACACACACACACACACACACACACACACACACACACATACACACACATCAAAGAGCTTGGAGCAGGACCTCTGAAGCTGGCAAAAGCTCAGACACAACACAGACTTCTAAACACCTGACAGGGAAAAGAGCTTCCACACATTCACCTGGGAGTTGCTGCAGGGGAGAGAGGCGGTGCTGCTCGCACCCGTTGAGTGGCCTGAAATAAGGACTAAGCACCTCCTGCTAATTAGTTGTTTTTGTGCCAGTTTTGAACACCTACACGTGCTTTATCAAAGCCTAATCTGTACAACCAACTGGTGGAGGCATTCGTTAAAAGGAATTTGCTTGGTAAAGTTTGCCAAAATAGTGAAAGTGAAAGCAAACATTATTAATCCCTATGGGGAGGTTATATGTCCTCAGCATTTGACCTATTGCAATTGCTTAGGAATAGCAGGCAACCTTTCTCCAGCACCTGGGGACCAACTCCAGATCTAAGGCCCCTGTCTGTCAAGGAAATGCCAGTGCCAAGCTTATAAAATAACTGTAATTGTAAAATTGTTAAGACAAAATTATCTCTCATAAAATTTAATTACCCTTTAAATTTAGACATATCACAGCATATCTCTTTTTTTTACCCCTTTGAGTCCCAGGCCTTAAACGGCATTGTCATTTTTCCATTTATGTGCCTCTCAATGTCTCTAATAAGCTTCAAATATTCAAATATGGATATATGGCACATTTTTCTTTTTCATGCTATTTGAAAATGAGGATTATTGGATTATTTGATGGATTACTGGATTATTGCATTTAAGATTTATGATGGAATTTAAGTTTGCCTCGAAATAATTTTCTACAAAATGCATTTGTGTCACATCACTAACCTTTCTAAGTTCACAAGAGTCAACAGCTAGAATGTGAAGAGTTTACGAAAGCATCATAACCAGTCTAACAACATTGGCAACTATATAATGAACTCTTGAGAGAATGGGAACAACCAAACTTGGATGTGCACATTGCATGGATTGCCACAACAACATGCAAGGAGCGGTTACAACCAGGCATAATGGCTCATTTTGCTCATTGGGATCAGAGCCTGTGATATTTGACTGACAGCGAGATCAACACCAATCGGTTTGTGTGCAAACAGTAGATCTAACGCGGCATTCTACCGGGACTAATAGGGTTAAACTGGTTTTACAAAGAACATAAAAAAAGTGGTTTTAACAGAATACTGAAACGTTTTGGCCTGTTTAAAAAGGTCAGTTCACACAAATCAATTTATACCCATTTGATAAAACTGAATTAATTTTTTTATTCCTCAAAGCAATAAAAAAATACAGTATGTCTTTGGTGTGAAAATGGCCTTAGTGTTCATTACTGTTAATATTATTAAGACTTTCATTGACAGTATGACAGCTGCCTTATTGATTTATTCCATATTTTGTGACTCAGTAAGTCTTATACTATCATCACCCACAGCCTCCTATGCTGCACAGTGATTAAATGAAGTTATAAAAGAGGCTCTCAGCTTCAACCTATTTAGGCAGGGAGTTGAAATGTCAGTGAGTTTATTAATTAACTCTCCAAGTTCTAACTGTGAGAGAAACATTTAAACAAATAAGCTGCAGAGAAAAATTGTACATGGTGTGTACACTAACAAAATACACTTTAAAGGGAAAACAAGAAGCATCAAACTGCCACACATTTCATAACAGAACTATTCAGTGAAAGTTCTCACTTTGAAACTTACTCAACAACTTCTACAGCATTTTGCGCAAAACTGTGATCATGTAGTATCTGAGTGGTACATTTTGATCATTTTTTCTCGCCATTGCAATTCATTTTTCAGTACACATTAATAATAGCTCCTCTTAATGGGTAATGTCATGCTAAAGCCACACATAATTACACAGGGCCAGCTGTAAGCTCACACACACACACACACACACACACACACACACACACACACACACAAACATTTTCACTCTCACATATATGCGTGGGTTTTATAGAAGGCACTAGACATTTTATAGGAGGTAAAAGACCAGAATATTTTACAGGCACAGATGCACATAGTCTGTAAAGATTACTGACATGGCAGATATAGGCGTGACACGCTCCGGTAATGACCACACTACCTCCTTATATAAAGCTAGTTGCGTTCGGAGAACGAAGAGGAGTAAAAAGAGAGGGGGGAGGTTGGGAAAAGGTTAAAAGGGGAGGTGAAGAGGAGAGGCACACGCACGCATCAACGCACACACTAATTGAATTATAGAAACTAAAGATGCATTTGAACTAATGCGTTTTATTGGTGTTTCAGTTGTTAATTCAAATTGTTGTGTGTGAATATCACCTTGGGCTTTCTTTAATGATTGGTCCAATTTATATCATATATAAAAAACTATTTTACTGAGTTGGACACTCTAAATGTCTGATAGCATTATTTGTACATGGAGGAAATGACAAAAGCCCTATTTTAAGAGGGCATGTTCAGTACTTCAGAACTCTGCTCCTGTGAATGTATTGTTATTATTATCATTATATTGACATTCGGGAATATTCTATGAGTGTTTCTTGTACTCGATTAAACTGCTTCCTTCCAAGCAACTCAGCTTGTTGATTAGAAACATTCAACAAAGGCAGGTGAAACGTGTGTCATAGCTCTGAGACCTGACGTTAATATCGGCTCTGTGTGTCACACACATCATAGGGAATCTATCTTGCTCTGTAACAGTATTGTGTATGTCACACAGTGTCTAACATGTTTTCCTTTGTAAAAGAGAGTTTGTGCTTTCCTCTGCATAACAAGAACTCTCACCTCTGACTCAAAATTAACAATCCCTTCCAGACATGTTTTCACATGTATATAAATTGCTCTACTTTGAATAATAATTTGTATCTGATATGTTCTTTTCACAGAAAAAGTTAAATTATCTTGTTAAAATCTTTGAAATGACAATCTACTCCTTCTCCTTCATTAAAAACCCAGAATCTATATAAATATAAGTTGAACTGCTGGACAACATGCGTTTCCTACTTCTCTGTAAAGTCCATTCTCGATGTATGTGCGCTGGAGGCTTCAAGTTTCCACACAGGGCCCTGTGGGGGCCCTATGCAAAATGTTGTTAGGGGGCCCATATTTTGTGAAATATATATTTCTTTTTTTCTNTATATATAAATAATTTTTTTTTTTTAGCATATAGGTGTTTTCACTCAACACACGAGGGCGCTTGGCTAAGAGAGACCGGTCATTTTAATTTCTTAAAAATAAAAAAAATGGCTAAAATGGCATCTTGGGGGCCCCCTGGTGGCTTTGGGGGCCCTATGCAACCGCATAGCAGATTCTTGCATATAGCAAGAAATGGCCCTGTTTCCACATCACACTTTTGCAAGTTGAATGTTGAACCAGGATTGGCTTTCAAACAGTTTGTGATGTCACAAATCATGCTTGTTGGCCTGCCCCTGAAAATGGAGATTTTCAATGAGCACATAGAAACTTTCCACTTTCAGCAGATTAATGTGAAACCATCCTTCTAGTGCACATACATCATTCTGTACAGTGAAGCTCAAACATTCAACTGTAGGAACAAGAAGAAAAACACATTTTTGAGTGGAGGGGAACTTTAACTAGGAAGTGCAGCCACACTGATTGATCAAAGATCATAATTGGCTGATTTATGGTTGGAAAAGGTAATTGGTGATGGTTGGTTTTTTCAAGTAAGTGTCGATTGCTGGGTCAGCGGTTGACCATATGTCATAAAAACTACATTGCAGTTTTTGGCATGTAACAGAGAATAATACTCTTGTCATCCATCTGGCACTGACACTTCTTCCCTGATGTGTTTCAGAAATGCCACAGACCAGTTTAATTATCTATGAACAGAAGGCAGTGCCCATGCTGCCACAATGAAACGTTCCTCATGCCCGACCACTCAGTGACAACAGATGAGTATGGACACTCTCAAAGTCTTGGCTGTGGTCACTGAGAGCACAGTCAGCTAAAAATACTGCAGGCTACATCCTCGGTGTGAGGATGGTACGCACGCATCGAAGTTTAACAAACAGTTCAGGCTGAGAGTGGAGATGAGCAGAGACAAATTGGGATCCTGATAAAAAACCTGTTATTCCCAGCGTGGCTTCTGCCGAGTGAATGCCTAAGCTGAGGGCAGCATAGTGAGGTTAAAAATGTTCAACTAAAGCAACCACTAAAATTGTGATATGAAATACTGCCATATGTTAATGCTCAGAACATACAGTATACTCTAATGATCATTGTGTACTGTTTAATAATCATTTGGGTTTTACTTAAAACAAAGGATCACATGATTTGCATTATTAAAACTGTACCTGAATGCACCTTTCCAGTGTTTTCTGGACCTTTTATTGATTGTGGGAGTGTTTCATTAATCAAAAAATGTTTTTCAATGAACATCTCAGCTTCTTCCTTTGTGTATTTCAGTCACAGCCAGCCCACTGACAAATTATGCCAGAGAAATCATGTGGTTCAACCATCCACAGACACAAACAGCACAAAGACCTACTGTACCAAGCTGAAATGATTTGTTTGCAAAGTCATTTACTGGCTGTCATCATTTTCAACATCTTTAGCAGCTAAATGCTCAAAACAATGAGCTGAAAGATGCTGAAACGCTCCGTAGAGCTGAGGGGGACTGCAGAGTCTGGTGATATTCTCTGTGGGTTTGTCACTAAGAGCGACACCTTTCACATTACAAGTAGTCATTTGATCCATTGTCAATATTTAAAAACATTGATTTGTGCAGCTTTAAATCTGGAAAATACATTTACACACATTTACTCAGTCATGGGATAGTTGCACAATTCAAGACTGACATAACAAGTACGAGTCAAATCAAAATAGCAGCAAACACACATTGTAGATTGAGATGTGATTCAGGAAATTCAGAATAGCTCAAATTCGCCATTTACGTATTTGCATGGTTGAGTTTATGGTTTGTGGGTTGTGTACTGGTGTGTGTGTGTGTGTGTGTGTGTGTGTGTGTGTGTGTGAGAGCTGGCTGAGGAGGTTGATGGCTGCAGGGCAGTAGCTGATGCTGATGCAGATAGTGTGAGGACTGATGAACTGAAGCTGTACGCCAGGGGGCAGTCTGTAAAATGCATGGCTGCCCAAAAGGGGTAAAATCAGCAGTTTCCTTCATTGGCTTTTTTCTTGCTCTGGTGCCATTTGGGTCTTTTACAGCACACAACTGCAAGCTGACTGACTTCTCAACTCAAACTTCAGTTTCACCTCGGAGCAGAGTTGTATCAGAAGATGGATCTGTATAGGTTAACGCAGGAGGAACATTGCTTGATTAGATTAGTGATCTTGTCATCCCATCTTAGCATTGGTGTTGGTGTTTCAAATAGTGCGCCCCCCCCCCCCCCCCAATGAATCTGACCGACTCCACTGAGCTCACAGTGGCAGCATGGATTAATAAGGGGAGATCAGCTTGTGGATTCGTAACACCCCACACGGCTCTCCACTGTGTTTGCAGTGTAAAGGTCAAGGCTGTTGTTGGCAAGCCGAGATTCCAGTCTTACAGCCTCTTTCTGGTAGACTGACTCAGCGTCAGTAATCTAAAAAGTTTGTTGTCTGGAAACTTGAGCAGCTTGCCTCCAAAAGGTCCCTAAAGGCAAATGTACTGCTGTACAGTTTGTTTTCCATGACCACAACTCGCTTTTTATGGGTCACTGATTATTTGTTATTGTAAGAACACATCAACTACTTGCCAAGTGCCTATATATCTGTATGAGTTTTGTGTGAACGTATGGGTGTGTGCAGTTAGTGTATAGTGTTCACTTGCATGATAAAATACTTCACTGATGCTGTTTTTTGTTAAGAATGATAAAAATTATCATTAGCTTCAAAAGAAGCTCCCAAAATGTTGCCGAAGGTGTTAATATGGATTGGATTTATGCTCAGATAAGCTAAGCTAATTGTTTGTAGCCTTTAGAAGCGGCGCTGCCTGCTACTGCTGCAGGCCTAAATAATGTCCACTTCTGCCAAATTCCACACCAACAGTTTGCTTAAGCGTATTTCCCATATAAAATTTGTTGTTTCCAACTCCAAGTAAAGATTATCCAAGTGATGCAATTTTCACTGACTTTTCACAGCTCCCTTTAGAGTGACATAAGTCTTTATAAAGCTGTCTTCACATTTTGAGTAGTTTTCCACTGATGGGGAATTTCTGTTTGTGGTTGTTTCTAAACTTTGGTTTATTTTAAAACTATTGTAACTATATAGGTACAAAGCATAAAGATGAAGATGTTTTTTTTAATTCTTTGTGGCATTCAGTGCCATTCTTTTACGGAAACTTCTCATGGATTTTATACGCAGCACATAACCAAATAAGTCTGATAGCTGAAGTAAAATGACGAGTAAAGAAAAACAAAGTGTTGATTTTTAACATTTTTTTTTACTCACCATCAGACCACCTCATGGCGTCGTCCAGGTTTGGAGGCAGCCCCTTCCAAAGCGTGCTGTCTTTAGGGTAGCCCAGGTCCATACGCCTCAGGTGGTCATCGTAGCGCCAGTAGTGGTTGTCCTTGAAGAAGTAGGTTTTGTCGTTGTGTAGCCAAACAAAGGCTGCATCCACTCCTTCCAAGGGTAGGCCAAAGTCACTGATTGGACGAGGGTAACCTTCCTCCACGTTATTGTCTTTAAATACCCAGTACTTTTGACCTGAAGAGGGTGGACACAGAGGTCACAATTAAAGGGAGAAATAACACCTTTTTATTTTGGAATGTATCGACTCAGTTACTACAGAAACATTTAAAAATCAGGCACATCCTGTCTCAAAATACATCAATGTTGACTGTACTTGATATGGAGTAGAAATAAGGCAAATACATGCCTAGTCAGCCAACTAAATCCACACAGACAGATACAAAACAGATGCTACAGTAAGAGAAGCTTGAAATCAGATATATTTACCTTTGAAAAAGACTATTTTGTGGTCCCCCGGCCTCTCATACACAGCATCCACACTGTCCAGATTGGGTGGGAGGCCCCTCCAGAAGCGATGGATCTGAGCCGGACGAAGAGACACCAGGTGCTTCTCTCGAGTTAGTCGCCAAAAGTACTTCCCTGTGACAGAGAGGGACGGGTTAGAGCTCGGAACACAATATCCTGTAGGAGTCTATTACAAGAAAAACCATGTTTATTTAGGACAGTATCTGCAGTAATCATATTACAGGTCCTAGCCCTCTTCTTCATGTCACCACAGCTAATAGACAAACTCCAACAATTACCATTAAAGTAATTTTAAATATGTTACCTTTGTTTGGCTACTTTCATCTACCTGTGAAAAAGAGTATTCGCAAATAAGGCAGTTGGGCTTGTGCTTAGGAGGAGTGGTGTAACTAATTAGCAAGACAGGGAACCTTCAATACACAAGCCAATACACATCATGTACTGTTTTAAAAAAGAATTTTCAATATGACTTTATTTAACATGTTTCGGCTATGAAAGCGCTCTTGCTTTGTAAATATACTAGCTACGCTGGCCAATAAGCCAAAAAGATCCATTTCAAGCGCAGCAGATAATAAGTATACGGCAAAACAGTCGGGGCCCTATGGGACAATTTTGTGTAGAATATGTGACGGTGTGTGAGCATGTGATACGAGCCCTGGGAGCCACACATGACATGGCTTTCTATTGATTGCTGGAGCCACCACTCTGTCCTGCGCCCAGCCCCGTCCCTTCCTCTTTCACTTCATCTCCTCTCCAGTCACCTAATTTTCTCTCTTCTCTCTCACTGTCACTCTCTAGCTTTCTGTCTGTCTTTCCGCCTGTCTCTCTAGTTCACTTTCTCCTTCTAGGCTTGAGTACCTTTGAAAAAGAAGGCCTCCCCTCGTATTTGGGCCACAGCATCAAAGTGACTGGTGCATCTGTCTGGGGCATCTTGTGCCAGCCTGAGAGAGGAAAGTTGGAGGACGAAGGAAAGAAAAGTTTTATTTTTTTGAAAAACAAGGTAGACACTATTCAAATTCATATCCTGAACATTGAGTGTTTGAGGCTATATACATACATACCTAATTTTTATATAAAACATAAAACAACATCACTTATTGGTAAGGTATGCAGTTCACAAAAAAAGATCCAAACTAGTTAAAGCCATTTGCATACAAAAAAAACCCAACTTTGTGATAATTGCAGCCACCTACAGAGAGAATCTGACTGTGTGCATGTATGTACATGTGTTTCCTTCAATTAAACAGGCTAAACATTAGGTGAAATGCTATCACGCTGGCATGATGAGGTCCCCCAGTGCATTTATCCCTGGGGCTAATAAGTGATTTAAAGCACTAACGTGGTCGGCCTGTCAATGATGAAGCCATTAGCACCACAGGGCTGCCACTGTGAGTGGGAGGCCGCCCTCGTATTATCAACAAAGATGTCCATTCAGAGCTCTATTAACACGACACCTCTGCCTAGTGATCAGCATTTGTGACCCTTGTCGAGTATAATCCAGCTTTTCCACACATCATGACCAGACGGAGGTGGTGGAAAATGAGTAATGAGGACAGTGAAAGTGCAGAAAAGAGGGCTTTATACGGCTGTTTAGTTTAGAACTGCTGCATTGTCTTTGTATGTTAGTGTGAGTGCACAGTTTGATCACTCCCTAAGCAAGCTTCCCCCTCTTGATCCTATTAATTCAAGAGACAATGGGAGTACAGTTGACTCACTTGCAAAGCAACCAGGCAATTAACATATCAAAATCTATAAGGTTAGTACTATGGCAAGTTGACAAAAGTACAAAGGTGTTGTTATTCGGTGCATAAATATTCAACAATCTACTGTGCTGAATAGGGAGGGATAAGTCTTTTTTCCCTGCTAGTTGATGTACATTATAACAATATTCAGACATATACAAGCCACAGTCCCAGCCATATAAAGATAATAAGACATGTCCTTGTGTGGAGGAGAGATACTGTAGCACCACAGCCTGGATACTGCTGTGAGAAATCATGGGAAATAGCAGACAAAAGACTCCTGAATCCAGGTCATCCCTCAAAATTCAGTTATGGTTCATGTTCTGTTTAGTCTGACTGACACGCTGCATGGCTGCAGAGTAAGTACACTGTACCTACCTACAGAGTACTTACAGAATAAGTACCCCTGTACTTACAGAGTACTTACAGAGTAAGTATGATCAGTAAATGCCCAGATGGTCATGAAATTTGTGGAAATGGTGGCCGGAGGATGAAACCTACTTATTGTGGTGATCCATCAGTCTTTAGCACCAGTACATTACCATGACACTGAGCACACTCATGCTCCTGAGATGAAGAGCCACTGACCTGCTGTGTGTGGAATGCTTAAGCCAATCTTTATAGTTTTTTTTTTTAACTAGAAGCTCTGCACTGCAGCATTTAGGGGCTGTTAGTGGGTCTGTTCTTTGTACAAATTGTACTTACTAACTGCTTTTCTGTGTTCATCTATAGGGGACATTTATTACAGCCTCTGATCCACCATATTCACCAAGGCAGTAGACAGAGAGAATAGGAGCCTGGGGGAGCTTGGAAAAGAACTAACCACAAATGTGTGCCTTTAAGAGGGCCAGGAAAGGAGAGAAAGTAAAAAGGAGTGGATAAAGCATTGTTGCTGAAGTGGTTGAAGTGGATCATTCCATGTGTTTGACAGCCAGAATAGTTGAGTTCTTTGTGTTGCACTAAAAAGACACAAAATCTCCTACTTACAGGAGAGTAGATCTGTTTTCAGGAAGGTCCAGCAGGACAGGAGGTTCAGCCGTCTGGGAGGGGTTGCCTGGTTGGTTTGTGTGGGACACCGAGTCTCTGACACCTAGAGAGGATACGTGATTAAATGAACACACAAAAGACAAGACAATTCATTGTATCATTCATTTATCGACAAAAGACGTCTAATTCCAGCTTCTGAAATGTGAAGATTTGCTGCTTTTCTTTGTTTTATATCATTGTCAGTTTGATTTCATTGGGTTTGTCAGAAAAAACAAGCAATTTAAAGACATACATCTGTACTCTGTAAATCTATTACGCCAAAAACTAAGAAATAGACATTCTGCTGATTTTAAATGTGTTAGCTCAGTTCCTCCCCTTTTGCATTATTATGCATGTATTTACTTACCACAATATAACTTGAAATATACAGCATCTGTGGTCTTTTTCAATTCAGTTCAATTATTCTTTCCTGCACTTCATTCTTGTCTTTGTGATCATTAGTCTCTCCCCCACACACTGCTACTCTGTATATCAGTGAATGGTGTGATAAGGTCATATGCCATAAAGAGGTCCAATTAACTCAATCTATGTTTTCATTAATCAATAACCCTCCTCTACAGAGTTCATCAATTAATGACACACACAGTGGATGGATGTTCCCTCGTACCGTAGAGCTGCCAGACGCGGACCTTGTCTTCATAGGGTAGGTCGTACTTCAGAGGGTCTCCTACAGGACCCTGGTAGTACGGTCTCATTATGGACTCGATGGCAGAGGTGTGGACCAGGCCGATGGCGTGACCAAACTCATGGACTGCGACCGCAAACAGATCCATCCCATGAGAGTCTGAAGGAGAAAGAGAGAGACGGAAATCATCATTGTGCTTTTTAACAATATGTTTTTAAACATCTTCTTCTTCTGTCGGTGTGTGGAACTCACTCTCACTTACCTACTCAAAATGGATCATGAATGTGGCCAATTTAAACTCCAGTTAAAACTTTTTTTAAAAGGATTTGACATAGTCATGCATGATTGGGTGCCTTTCGTTAGGGGTTCATGGTGTCTTTATTTTCTTATTTTTTGCAAGGTTTTTTATGTGTTTTCTTGTTCAGCTATATGTAATTGTAAGTGCTAGTCAATATATTCTAAAAAATAAACATCAAATAAATGCTTGCATTTGTAATAGTGCAACTTGGAACGGGAATAAAACAGGAAGACACATGCCTTCCCATTTTGAAAATTGCAAATGTGCCCCCCTCATTTAGGTGAGCAGTCAATTCAATCAAAGAAGCAGCTACAGATTGTTGCACACAGTATATTTTTCTTCCCTACAATCGTTGCTGTCTAGCATAGTAGTGAATTACTTGACAAGAAAATTGCACTCAAAATCTTAGACACAGCTCCTCTTTCCTTGCTCTCAACATTTCAAAATGAATCTGCACCCTTTTTGGGCCGAAAGAGGAAACAACAGACATTGAAGCAAGCAAGAGATGAAAATATTGTTAAAGGAGTCATAATGAAACATGATAAAGGTTTTCACTATGAAAACACGAGACAGTATTAGTACCTTTTATAAATCATTAATTACTTTTAGTTTAACTGCTACTATCTCAGCTTTGATGGAGATCACCCTGCTGCTTAAAGTTTGTAACTTTTGTAGAACCAACACAACCCCTGTTTGCATGTCTATCCCTTTTATGAGTGAGCTCCATAGGTTGCAAGTTAAGAGGCGTGACAGACAGCTCTGGTGGCTGTGAGTGCTGTAAGGCGTGTGGTGTAGTGAGATAA
The DNA here is from genome assembly GCA_002120245.1 of Maccullochella peelii. Lineage (NCBI taxonomy): Eukaryota > Metazoa > Chordata > Actinopteri > Centrarchiformes > Percichthyidae > Maccullochella > Maccullochella peelii. The sequence continues at coordinate 99,323 of LKNJ01001895.1, forward strand.
CTATGGTAATACTGCCTGAGCCCCTGGGCTGCCAATCAAAACCTGAGTGCGGAAAGACACCTAAAGAGGCTGCAGGCTATTAAAGCACATTTCCCTCGATGTTCAACTAAAAAAGAAAAGGCAAAGCCTCCAAAAACTCCTTGACTGGCTCTGCTAAGCAAGACAAAACCTGGGGTTTAGAGATTTAGATTTGCAAAAATGTGAGTGATTGCGTGTCGGGCCAAGCTAGCTTAGAGTTCCTTGGTGGCTAGGTTGAAGTCTGCATTCATTCAGTTAACCTTATGTTGGCCTCGACTTGGGAACATCTCAGTGCTGCGCTCTGTCAAAAGACAAAGGACAATTGGAGACATGCGCTTGTGCTTACAACACCAGGGATGCTCAGAAGCCAAATGCCAACTCTAATCTACAGGAGCACATGGTGCAGAGAGGAAAGGTGGATAAAAGGAGGGATCGAGGGGGAGAGAACAGGGATTCAGAACAAAGTAGGTACCATGTCATCGTATTTACAGTCCATCAGAGGTTGACAGCATGAAATCCTAATGCCTGCGGACAAAGTCAGAGCCGAGAGATTTGGGTAGATGAACAAGACTCATTGAGTTAGACACTTGTGGTAGAAAGACAGAGAGCAGGAAAGAGAGAGAGAAAGGCAGAAAGAGGTTTCGCGTAACAGACATAAATAAAATTATATTACAGCATGGAAGAGGGCATGATAAGTAACGAACTAAGAGGACTTAGGTTTAATAAGATACTGTATTAAAAAAGCTCATTATTTTTGATGAATAGTAAATGCAGTATATTATGGAGTACTTGGATATAGCATGATGTATCCAGAATGCTACAAACATAGCCTGCAGTGTTTAGTTAAAAGTTTAAAAGGACGGCGTACCATACGGTAGATGGAAAGATGCAGGAGCGCAACTAGCCGAGGGCTATCCTTTTCATTTGATGTGAATCCTTGTAGTAGCATAATGACTCTAGAATCCAAATTTTTATCAGGTTTTTTGAGGTATGTAATTGTTTTTACTATCTTTTAAGCAGATTAAAGTGCTGGGATGAAACAACACATTCACTTCATTTATACACAAGCATGTAGGTGAAATTAACAGAGGATGATACAGCAATTCCAGCAGCCCCACCCCAACCCCCCACCCCCTGCAGTTTAAATCACAGGTGTAGAAATATATTGGCAGCTTCAACTGACGGTCAATATTTTAGAATTCATTAAACCTAAGAAAAACATTGATTCTGAGAGTTTAACATGGTGCAAATGGCCAAGAATAAACATTAAGGGGTCTGAATTTGTGTGGAAGTATTGTTCAGCAGAAGAATTGATGTATTGGTTGATCTTTTTTTGCAAGACTGAAGTAATTTCACGAGCTCCCTAAAAATCCATTCTGCCAATATCCGCAGCCACAGTTGACCCACATATTTTGTTCCTGCAATTGTTTACCCTCAGAGTGAGGATGTCATTACCCATAATACTGTATACTAAATTATTGGAATGTACAGTGAAGGCTTAATTTTATTCCATACTCCAGCACAGCTCAGACCCTTATCCTTGATCATGATATTAATATTCCTGAGGAGGAATGGACTTGAATCCTTAGAAATATATGAAAATGGTGTCCAGAGAAATGAAAATTAGACCTCTGAACTGAAATATTTATCAAAGTTTACTGAACTCCATTTAGGCTCCAAGAAGAGAAACTCAAGTCAGATTCTTGAACTCTCATTCATATGTTATGGAGTTAGGATACAGAGAATGTTGACCAAAATATGTACTGAGTGGGACATTTTCTAGCTTAAAAATAAACTTGTCAGAGCTCTCTGTTGGACAAACTATGTAATGATGACACTGTTTCCAAATGACCCCAATCATATCCCTGTACTGCAATTTCTTGTAACTTATCCACCAGGATATAAGCACATAATGGACCGATAATATCCCCCATGCTAATGTACTGGTCAGAATCTGATGTCGTTATTAAATGTAACTTTCCATTTTCAGCTAGTCTGTATGTGTTTGGAGACACTTGCCCCCTTTGTGATTTTGGCCTGCCCAAGGCAATGTGGATACAAAGAGCAATTATGGCTATTATGTCATGTCAAAAATTAATTGAGAGAAATGGAAGTCTGCATCAGCTCCTTTTGTGAATATTTTGTGTGTTAAATTAGGCAAGTTGGCAGCTATAGAAAAAAGGTCCTTTAAGCCAGTCAACAGACTGGATGGCTGCTATACAAAACAGGAGATGTGGGACTGTCACATCAGTGGTCCAAATTTAATTAATACATTTTCACTTTGCAACAATGAGCAAAAATGAACATGCAGGCGCATCTGACTCAAAACCATCAATGGGTAAATGCTGAGGAAGAAAAAAGGATGCAACCTGTTGCTTTTCCTGACCAACAGACTCTGGAAACATGCCTGTAAATGAAAAAACACTTTTGTTTTTAGGGTTGTTTAGAATTTAGTATCAGTCAACTGCTCTTCATGGCCCAGTATTGTAAAAGTAACCAGAATTCACCAAAAATATGAAATTGCAGGTGTAACATGTTAAATCATCTCTTTAAAGCTGCTATTTAATATTTAGATATTAAAGGTGCCCTGTGGTGTTTTTCTTGTAAACAAACAAAAGTTATGTTTATACTGAGTGTTACGCACAGTGGATAGGTCTAACAAAAGCATTGAATGCATTTCCTTCCTCATAAAAAATTGTACATTTTAAATCCTGTATTTAAATCCTGTCTATTAGCATTGTTTTGGTTTTTGTCACTCTCATCAGTATCATTTTCAGATGAAGCAGGCAACTGTTTTCAGTGAAAAAGCGAAAAAGATTCACTGTACGCTACCTGCCCAGCACAAACAGCACACTGACAAAGTAAGCAACTATCATACTGAAAATTTGATCAGCTGAGAGCCACATATTTCCTTCAGGAGGTAGTGGAGACAAAAAAAAAGCTAAAAAGCGAGTGAATATTGGACTTCATCATATTCATCAGGTGGCCAGAAACATGACTTTGAAAGAATACTAACATTGTTCTATGCTTGCTGGATGTGCAAATAAGCAAGTGTTTCCTAACACGTTCGCCATACCAACTTTCATAATATCATCAATGTTGTGTTCACAGCTCATTTATGCGCTGCCACCAAGAGGCCAAAAAAATCACTTAATGCACGTTTAAGAAACAGAAAAAGGCCAAATAGAACTATACCGTGACAGACTCAAACACTCAAATTGAGTAGAACTACAACTCAAGAGTCAGAATCGTAGGTGCAGCATAGGTCATTTATTACTAAAAGTGAATTATTAGTGCTGTGAAATGACCTAAATGTCAGGCTGAAACATTTGAATACCACATTGCTTTAGAGTTACACAGTTAATTGGGTAGCTATTATCCTTTCCAGTGCATTAGAAAGAAAGAGAAGATTTCAAATTCTATAATTAGCAAGGACCTTGGCCTAGAGATAAGTCCCAAATTGCTGAAGGCATTTGAGTAGACAGTCTCAAAGTAAAAGTATGAGAAAGATCGCAAGGGCAATATCTTGTTTTTATAGCGTACAAATAATGTTGTCTCTGGTATACTATCTATATCTAAAATCACATACACCCTAATTCTGTTCAAGAGAATGTTACAAAATCAAAGTTAGCAGAATACAGTGTAGGGTTGTTTTTATTGGCATTGATTGACCATAAGAAACAGAGGGCTTTAGAGTCTCTACAGAGTACAGCCGAAAAGGAAGAGGCAGGTGCCTGATTTACAAATGAAAAAGCCTGATGTGTTTTATTTGAGGTACACGTCCTTCATCGCTGTGAGTGAAAGAAGTAACCTTGAAAGAAGGAACATATAACAAGGTAAGATGATTCACAGCGGGCGTCTTTTCACTCTCGCTCACAGTAAAGGCTGTTTTTAACACTATGGCTGTCTTCCATCAGGCCACCACTGTTCAGTAATGTATGGCTGGAAACAGAATTTTCTTAGTTTTATTTCTTTGAGGTGTTGAGTTTTTGAAGAGAGAAATAGATTGGGGTCATAAGACAAGAACACACCCCTGACCCCTCTCTCACTGCCCTGCTCCCATTAACCAAACCCCCATCTATGCAGATGATTCTGTAAACTACTACAGCATCATGCCATCATGTCCTGCAACTGCTGCGGCCTGCTGGGAGGTCTAATTGGAGCAGACTGAGCTGCTGTAACATATGGCTCACAGCTTTAACATGGCAAAAGCAAAGAATGGAAATGAACCTGTCCTGGCTGCATCATAGGCTTACCAGCTGGTACAGTCAGAGTCATCTACACCCCCTGCTACGAGCTTTAAGTTCAGTCTTTAGGGAATAGGGCAGCAGAGTGCTCCTGTGACCCCAGTGAGGCCTATGTTTCAGTCTGAGGAGTACATGCCATGAAGCATTGTGTCTTCATCTGTCTAAAATCAAGTGATCATCATGGTATTTGCATACATAAGCATCATTTTTCTTGACATGGAAACTGTAGAAAAAAATGCCAGATCTGCATGAGTTATTACTAAGTGATACCTCCCCAGTGGTGGAAGAAGTGTTCAGATCCTTTATATAAATGTTTGACCGAGTGGGAAATACGCTTATTAGCTTTCTTGCTAAGAGTTCGATGAGAAGATTGATGCCACTTACATGTCTGCATGCCAATTATGGAGCTACAGCCAGCAGCTGGCTAACATAGCTTAGTGTAAAGATTGGAACCAGGGGTAAACAGCAAGCCTAGCTCTGTCCCATGGTAATAAAATCTGCCTACCAATACATCTAAAGCTCACTGAATATAATGTTGTATCTCGTTTGTTTAATTCATCCAAAAAGGTGGATATTTGCTTCGGACAGAGCCAGGCTAGCGTTTTCCCCCTGTTTCCCGTGTCTTTCTGCTAAGATAAATTAGCCAGCTGCTGGTGGTAGCTTCATATCTTCTGTACAGACATGAGAGTGGTATCAATCTTCTCATCTGCTGCTCGGCAACAAAGCAAATAAGTGTATTTTCCAAAATGTCAAACTTTTTCTTTAAGTAAAAGTAGCAATACTACAGTGTAAAATGACTCCATTACAAGTTGAAGTCCTGCAAATTACTTCAGTAAAGTAAGTACAAAAGTATTAGCAGCAATTTAGCAGCAAGTGTATTAAAGGTAAACATATTTGCAGAATGTATTATATCATATTATATCATTATGATTATTATTTTATTATTTTATTATTATTATTTTTACTGACTCATTAATGTGTAAGCAGCATTTTAATGTTGTAGCTGCTTGAGGTGGAGCTAACTTTAACCATTTTATAGTTTAATCTGACCCATGTATTGAATTTTACAAGATGATCTGTTTTATGTAAAATCTTAAACCTGCAGCTAACTAGTAACTACAGCTGTAAAAAAAAAAAAGTTACAATTCTCTCCGAAATGTAGAGAAGTGAAAGTGTAAATTGGAAATACTCAAACTGAATACCAGTACTTCAAAACTGTTCTTGAGCACAGTACTTGAGTAGATAAAGTTTCAAGCACTGTTCCTCACTAAAGACAGACCGATATTTCTGCACAAAAGAGTGTGTCTACAACCGAGGAAATCTCATCACTGTGTCACTGCGTCCAAATCACTCTTTTATCGATTCTCATTGGAGCAGCTGTTAGTTGATATCACAGATTATAGTGTTGCTTCGAGGTCTGGTAGAGACATATGCCTTTCAGCTTTTTATTGCCATAAATCAAAGGAAACATTTTGGTGTCAGGCAAAAATACTTTAATCGCTCTAAATATGGTGCTTTGGTCTCTTTTTTTTTCATCATCTGTTAAGATATTTGAAACACTTAATACTTGTGAAAACCCTAAGGCATAATTTAACAATCAAGTGGGATCAATATAAGTCAACAACAAACTTCAATTTCTTTTTTTGATTACTAAAAACAAGAATTTATGGGTGTCAGTGGCATATTAGAACTGTTTGTTTATGGCAGTTGGAGGAAATGAAAGGATGCTTTTTATGCCTCCTAATAGGTTTGTGATAACAATCACCACTGCTTTAGTCACACTCTGAGTCCTGTATCTGAAGCCATTGTATGTTATATTCATTGTTCACATACATATTAAATATTAATTATAGAATCTAGAACATGAACAAAGGGTAGAAGCACAGCTTGGCTCCAAAATATAGACAGCGATCTAGTTGCTCTTTTTAATTTTCTTTAAGTTTTCTAGACACTGACTGTTTCAATCTCCTCATTCTATAGTACTCTGGGATTCAAAATGTTTTGGTGAGATGTTTCCCACAATATCACTCCATACCCATTCTCTCTCATCATCCCTCCATCTTCTACCCCTGTCTTTCACTAATTAATATAATACATGCATATTCAAGCGCATGTGTACAACACGTGACACTTAAAAGCGAAGTTCCTCACCTGGAGATCTGAAGGTCCAGGCCTCGTCATCGTCAAAGTGTGTATCCCCAGCTGTGAACCTCTCTCCGGGGAAAAATGCGTGTGCCACAGTGCCCCCCGGCCCATCAAAGGGATATCCGTCATTGTGGTCGGCCTTAGTGAAGTCGATTTGAATGTCTGCATCACTTCCTGCCACCTCATGGAAGTTAAGAGGTGCGATGTCACTCCAGACCTTCAAGGCGTAGTACATCAGGGCTCGAACAGTGTCCCTGCCCAGTAAGGCCGAATCCTTAGGGAAGGTCCTCACTCTGAGAGAAGGGGGAGAGAAGACAGATATGTTACATAAGAGGTGAAAGAAAGAAAAGAAGTAGGGATTATTAGGTGCCAGAGTTTCACTCTCAGGTGAGTTGTGTTTGCCTCCTCAAAAAGCCCTGTAGAAGTTCTCAGCAAGTTCACCTTTCTGAATAGACACCATTTTACATGTATCCTGAGCAAAATTCACAAACATGTCCGCTGTACCAACCAAACATTTAAAGCAATACACCTATCCCAATCCCCTTGAAGTTACATTGTCCAACATTTACTAGAAAAACAAAATTTAATACTTGACTAAAAACATCCGGTATCCTCACACTCTATCTTTAAACTGCCATTTTTTAGCCTAGCTACCAAAAAACTTGGCTCCTTTCAGATGATATCTTTCATGATTTATATTAATTTTTTTGGTTATTTTGTTGAGACTTTGGTTCCCTTTGTAGTACTGTATCAAAAAGGGACAGAGTTAAAAAAAAGACTCTGTTTTTTGCTGCCAATAAAGGTGACTCTTTTTGTATGATTTTGAGTGCAGCTTTGATGTTGTTGATTTGGACAATTTTCCTGGAAAACAGACTCAGACTCACTGACGCAGCTCTTAACAGGAATGAATTGTTACTTCTAAGAAGAAATTTCTTTTTTGTGTTTGAAAAGTCTAATATAGTATGTTAGAGCCATGTAAGTGTTCTCTCTGTTTCAGTTTTGTTCTCATTCATCACTGCTTATTTTTTATCCACTCTTCAATGTTTGATATTTTATCTTGTTATACATACACACACACACACACACACACAAATACATACATACATACATACAGCCAAGCAGACAGACAGTTGTTTTTCTCTCCCTCACCGTTCTCCATTTTTCTCTCTAGAATTTCGGTGTCTCCATTCTCCTGTTTAGTTCATCCATTCTTTATTTCCCTATTTCACCTTGTGAGGTTAAAATGTATGTGCATACAGGATATGACTGATTTTCTATTAGGAGTCCAAGCACAATAAGCATTCTTTTGTAAGCATTCTTGTCCTCCTCCTTTTTCTGTGTTAAAACAAACTTTATCTCAGAGACGATGGGTCCTAGAACAACCAAATATGCGGTTTTCTTGAATTTTCTCCAAAACTTACTTCAAGCTCAACAAACTTTTGCACTCAGTATACTCTATATGGGCATCCTTAGACTGTGGCTGATAACCAGAGTTCAAAACCCAAAATTCTATTCTGCAAATTTGGAGGCAGATATAGTTAAATGGGTAAAGCTGCTTTAATCAATATTTTCACATTAATAATGGATCACAGGACTACTTGTATTTTAAAAGGAGTCACTGAAGAACCCACACAGAATTCTCACCCAACTCAGCAGTTCCCCACGCAGCATTTTAGCATCTTTTAGCTCTTTGTTTTGGTTTTTCAGCCTGTAACTTCAGCCACAGCAGGCAGCTGTTTTCAGCAAAAAGGTTCGAAAACCCACTGTGCACTACCTGCCAAGCACCAAACGACAGACAGACAAAGCTAGCGACTAACTGGTGAACAAAGTGGAGCATTTAGCAGCTAAAGAGCCTGATATTTCTCTTAGGAGTTGGAAGAGAACAAAATAGAGTTAAAGAAGAGAGGATATTGGACATTCGCCAGGTGGACACAAACACGACTCCAAATGAATTTCTGCTGGATGTATAAATAGTCAACTGTTTGCTAAAAGGTGATCATATGTCAGTGTTATATGCAGGTTTAAGTTTGACTATACTCAGTCGTACTCCATAGTAACACCATCAGGTTCTCACTTATAGTCATGACTACTGCTATAAGAAAGCATTGCAGAGTAGTCCTATGAACAACACTGATTTAGTATAGTATTGATTTAGTATAGATACAGTATACTGTACGTATAAACAGTAATGAAGATGGTGAGAACATAATCAGCCCTTTATTATAAAAAGAAAACTGTCACCTCTCACAACACTTTTTTTCTAATTCAATCCTGTCAAGGTCATCTTGGTAGCTTGCTAACATCCATAGTTTCAGCTTACCTTAGCTGATATTTTCTCCTGCTCCTCACTGCAGTGAACACTTTAGCTACCTGTTGTTCTGCTGTTACCATGATGTCTTTAACACACCCAGTGATGCAAATGAGTTCATTAATGCATCTAATTAATTAATGAATTAGCAAATATATCTATGTCATCATGTTGTCACTAAACACATGGGCGGCATTAGTAACGTTAGCGTAAAGCAATAAGGAGGTAGTAGTTTGAAAATGAGTTTTACCTCAATAAGATGCAAATTTATGCAGCTAGGCACTTTGTGGGGAGACCTGTGGTGTGCAGTAAGCATTATTTTTTTTCTTGCATCGTTTTATTCACAAAAACGTGCCTACACAGTCCACTTATTCATACTGCCAGAGTGTCTGGTCCTCACTGCAAACCACAGTTAGCCAAGGTCACTGCAAATGGCTCAACCTCCACAGACAATTCACCTGCTTATTAGTTCTAATTCAGACGGACGAGGGTGGGTGATTGTGTACGTGTGTGTGTGTTTGTGTGTTTGGGAGAATGTTGACGAGAGAGAAAGATGGAGAGGCAGAGCGCATTGTTGTGTCAGTGTGTAAGCATGTATGTGCATCCAAATGTGTGTGTCGGCTTGTGAATGTGTAGCTAAATCTCCCAAGGTCAGAGCATCCCTACCCTGCATATCAGATGAACTGAGCAGTCCTAAGGAACTGCTTGTGTTTACATAAGAAGACTCTAGGTGCATAACAAATAAACCAAGTGTCACACCACCCTGTGGTGAATTCTTTAAATTTGGTTAACCTTACGGAGCATGGCAGTGAGCTTGTCAGATTGTCAATCTCACACATTGATTTTAATAACCTTATTGATTAGGTTATAATTAAGTGACCAACTGCGGTTGGATCTGATGTTTATTAAACAGCCTGTCCTCATTAAGTCCACACTGGTATATTTTTAATGTTCTACTGTTCCTCCTGTCAAAATATGAATGACATTTTTTTTCTCCACAGACTATGAGGAAAAACTGTGCCATGACAATATCAGAAATAACTTTATTCCATTCGACTACTGACGAAAATAAATGAAAACAAAAAACACTGCGGCATATTATAGATATATTTCTGATATAACCACTGTTGAAACAAAAATCTGTCATTTGTTAGGGGAAATTTTGAACATGCTGGGCATTGGTTAACTATTTCATCCAATCAATAACTTCAGCTAACCACTTTGTTTTTGTTGTTTGTTTTTCATTATTTCTGCTTAACTCATTAAATAATTCAGTATTTCTGAGCCAAAACATTTTCTATTTTCTATGGCACAATGGCCCAATACAAAGTAAATACAAACGTTTTTACAAAAGTTCTGGCATTTCTTTGTATGCCACAGGTGAAAGAGCAGATACAGTATATTTACCTCATATCAACCTTGCGATACTGTATGACCCAAGTCAAAATTCTGGTTAAAAGTTACCTACAGATTCTTTTCAGCTGTGGACACGAAATACTAGAAATACACCACTGAGAGTGCCAAAATGATTTGTTCCAAATCAAATGTATACCCACATTCCTAAATATAATGTGATTACAATGCGTGAATTCTCATGTCAATAAATGCATTTCAATTTTACATATGTAGTTGAACTTTTCAGTGTCTAATGAAGCGAAACCTGCGAGCTACTTCAGGCAATCAACTCGAGTCTGCTGCTACATTCACTTCTCCTCTCACTGCAACATCTATCCAATGCACCCTTTCAATCATCGGGTGTACTTAATGGAATAGTTCAAAATATGCTTATTTGTTTTCTGACCTCCTGGAGTCTCCCTTAGTTGCCTGGCAACCTCACTGTGATGACAAGACTCCAGGAAGTCACTGTACACTCAGTTCTTTTTACAGTTTAAACAAACAGAAACGCTTCTTGACAGAGTCAGACTAGCTGTTTTCTCCTGCTTCCAGTCTGTATGCTAAGCTAAGCTAAGCTAATCACATGCTGGCTCTAGCTTCATATTTAGCTTACACACATGAGAGTGGTAATGATCCTCTCGTCTGACTCTTGGCAAGAAATTGAATAACCATATATCCCAACATGTCAAACTATTCTTTCAAGCTGCTGGTAGTCTGCTTACTCTTTTGCTGCATGCCTGCTGCCACACCACTCAGCTGACAGCTATGCTAACCCATGCTGCTACTGCTGCTGCTGCTGTTGCCACCACTGCTCATAAAGTCCCACCTCCACCCTAGAATCCACCTGTAATGAGTCTATGTTCCCCTAAGGGGGAGTTATTATGGTCACTCCCCACTCCTTGCTGTGCTGAGCTTAGTGTTACCATGTGGGGAGTGACAAGGTCAAAGCCTACACAGCAAACATCAACACTGCACATATTCCATATTCATAATAATTCTTCCCACGTGAGTTGGCTGACTGAACTGTATAAAAATATTATGTTTTTACATGAGTAGGCTAACTGTTGTGGAACTTTTATTCATTTAACTGTTATCACCTCAGTGGGAAACAAGTAAGAACAAAAAACCTGACTGTTGATGACAGTCAAAAGTTGTGGTGAAGTTCTTGTGGGCAACAACGCAGTCACAGGTCATATCATTGAATGGTTTTCTCACCTCAGCTCTAAAAGAATATACTTGTGTTGTGGCTGATCAAGCTGATGCCTGTGTGATTATGTTTATTTTCTTGAAATTTCACGACCGTGACTGATGAGCAGTTAGAAAGCAATAAGCACATGAGCCGGCAGAGGGTGGAGGAAAAAAAAAGTGCAGATGTAAGAGTTTTTGGCTCCAGCAGGAATCATCAATGGCTCAGTGGCGGAGGGCTGTTTAGCAGTAACAGAGCTCCTGAGTGTGCATCATTGACTCACAAATAAATATCTGAGAACAGAGTGTACTGTCAGACATTTCCACATCAATCAAATATAATACCTCCATAAAGAACTGCTTACATCAAAGAACACCCTGACACTACTGAGCAGGCGGTCCTGGGCAGACTGTGAATCTTTCGCTATGGTGCTTAACTGACAGAGGATGGAAGAGGAGGAAATAGCATGAGGAAGAAAGAGAGGAAAGAGAAAGGGGCATTGTTACAGGCTGATGGGAATGAAGGAGGGATGCGAGAGAGTAAGCAAACAAAGAGACGAAATATGCAGGTCAATGTCACAGCATTCACAGGATTAAATACAATTTGTCACATTAAATTTAAACCTGACTATTAACTCTGTCCTGATTGTCAAAAAATGGCTGTTTTATATTTGTAATTTGTTTTAAACAAAGGAACAATTAACTATTGTAGTTTTGCAGTTTTTACTGGACAATCAAAGGAATATACGAAAGAGGACAAGTCAAGTATAATGAGATCTGTAATTTCAAACACATAGTAGTACAGTGGCGTAAGGTAGTTAGGACGGGCCCCAGTGCATGCTATTATGATGGGCCCTGGGGCACGCTAGTTACTTATGAAGCACACACACCAGCCTGTGTATATATATTTTTATATATAGGATTGTACACTACTTAGGATACTGTATTAGAATAAAAACAAGCATTTTATTTTAGATTGCTACTGACTATGTGAATAAAAACTTGCTTTAAATTAGAAAGTAACAAACTACTTGACTTCTTTTAAAGCAGGCTATGCTTGTTTCAGAGAAATTGTGAAGGTGTTAGTCTCTCTTAATTTCACTTGTCTAAAAAGGAAATCTTCAACTCATTCAAGTTGTAAAAAAAGAAAAGCTATTAAACGGACATAAACACAGGTTTTGTGGACTGCTCAAATCTTTTTTTAACCTTTAAATCAATAAGAGGAGAAGAGAAAGTTTTGCAATGCATTTTAAGTGTAATGCATTATTTGGGCAAATTAACGTCTGTCCACCATAACACAACCTACTCCTTATGGAGTCATAGGAGTGCCATAAAAAGAAATTAAAAAAATAGCTTTTGCTGTCAAGCTGTCAATCAACTGGCTTTGGGCGGGCCTTCCTGCCCAAGCTGAGTAATCAATTCATGCACAAATGAATCCTGCTTTGGTGGAGGCTTTTTAGCACGGACAACAGGAAGTAGACACGATGCAAGAGCTGGATGCCGGGGGAAGGAAGAAAATGATTTGCTTCCTAATATGTGCGCTGGTGATCCGGCCATTATCTGGTTATCTGCATGGAGAGGTCTATTTTTTCCTGTAACAGTGGCAACAGATGTCATGTGTCAGTGTCTGTATTAGTCAGCGCAGACATTTGCCCAAGACTCTCCATAACATCTTCCACCATCCTCAAAACATAGTCTGGTTTGAAATGTTCCTCCACATACTGAGCAAGTGTTAAAAGAACTGGTTGGACACCTCTCCTTAACTCTTGCTCCACTTCTGCCATATGTTTCCTTACCCGATTCAAACAAACCGCTACCACGTTCACACTGCACATGCGCAAGTCCACGTTGTGTCTACTTCCTATTGTCCGTGCTAAAAAGCTCCTGCCAAAACAGGATTCATGTGTGCATGAATTGATTACTCAGCCTGGGCAGGAAGGCCCACCCAAAGCCTGTTGATCGAAGCAAAAGCAATAAGGGAAAAACAAAAGCAAAAGGAAAAATAATTATTTGTTTTTATTTTTATGTATATATTTTTTTGTTCCTTTATCAATTTCTCTTTATATTTCCACATTTATTGTCTCATTTTTTCCCAGATTTATTCTTTATTTTATGGCACTCCTTTGACTCCATAACTCCTATTCCCCCTACAAAAAAAATGATGCTGAAGCAACAGTTCCTGGAGAGGTAGGAATAATGGCAAATAAAGCCTTACATGCACACATATAATAATACACGATACAATATATCCTTCCTGCTTTTCTACTGCACTGGAACAGAGTGAGATGGATTTTCCAACAGTCAAGATAATGGATGTTCTGACAGGAAATGAGAAAGTATAACAAAATTATTGTAAGTTAACGTAATAAACCTCCTAGTTATCGTGTAAATAAAATGGCTGTGGGGAGTCAGGATCTTTTTCCACAGTTGTAGAGTGACTGTGTGCGTTTAGGAAGTTTTACATCTTATCTGACAGATGTAAAACTTCCTATATTGAAAATGTCTATGAAACCATCCTCGCAAGGTCTTCAGCCAAACTGTATTATATATACATAATGAGGAGGGAAATTAGATTTGTCATTACATATTTTATTACACAGTATTGTCTCAGAGTAATCCTGGTGGGTGAAAATGTGAGGGAACACTCCAATTACAACAGGTTGCTTTTTTATATTGGGATACTGCTTTAACACACCTCTAGAAAATTTACAAATTTCATGGTTTAAGACAGTGTCTAGGGAGTGTTTCCCCTCTTGAGTTACTATTAACTGACATAAAAGTATTTTAGCACAATTCAGTGCCTCTGTACTTCATCTATTGCAGATATACATAGATATATATTGGCGTCACCAATACGAGGACCTTGGAGCTGAATAAAGGCACAGGAGACCATAGAAGGAGACTATGTGTGAGAGTACAGTACAGTGGATGTTTTTGAGTGTGTAAGTCAGGATTTTCCATCTCACAAAACAGCATCAGAATATTACAGTAAGTAAAGAAGTAAGCAAGCAAGTATATAAAGAAGCAAGCAAGGAACCATACATTTTCCACATTAAACAAAATACCTGAATAAAAAAATAACGCTTTCATTAAATTACACCCAAACACTCCAGAAGCAGCAGTTCTGCATAGAAAATCAATGCTTTACTATATTGCTTTATTGATAAACTGCACCATATGGAGACCTCTCAAAATGTGACTGAATCTAAAATTTAAACAAAAAATCCACAAGTGTTTATAATAAAAGCACAATGAATTTGCCATCTGTTTCTTGGCAGGAGCTCCAGGCTGAAAGAAAAAGAAAAATCTATAGAAGACACAGGGTCTATATATTTCAATTTCCAGTCAAACTTGGCTGAGAGCTACGAGTAGAAAGGTGGCTTCACTGGACTGGCCGCCTTATTTCACTCGAGCTGAAGGAGTCGTAAGGCTTGTGATTGGCAGTAGTAGGTTGGCAGTAGTAGGATGGAAAGAGGGAGGGAGAAAGAGAGAGCAAGGAGCGATGAGAAAAAGCAAAACATTCCAGTCATAAAACAGCAGGTCTTCACAGCGAGCATGCATGCTGGTCCCCTGAAGCAGATGTTGACTCTGTACAACAGTTTCGGTGCAGTGTGATGTTGGATAGTTGCCACCCGGTTTTCCAGGTCAGCTGAGACCTCACGAGAGCCCCCATGCAATCATATCCTGACCCCCAAAGAAATTCTGTATATCTGACTGAATGCCTCCAGTGGGTGGATGTGGATGTGGGGGATTATTTCAACAAGGCAATGCCACAGGGACGTAGCCACCAGGTTTTGTTATCTATAAGCCATAACCATCCTGCCCCCAGTGACAAGTGATTCATCCCTCTGAACTCATCCCTCTGGCACTCTGATCTGTTGCTTTTGCTGCTGCAAACCAGTGTGGAGCAGGAAAATCAAAGCCCTATGTTGATGAAGCTTACTCTCCCCAGTTGATTCTGGCTGGATGAACCAGCCCTTGAAAATACATTTATATTGTAATGTCATGATCAGTAAAACAAAAAGGAAAAAAACAAAAGAAAGCCAGATACATGTTTTTTAAGCCTTTGCTTCTCTTAGAAAGGAGCTCAACTCAACATTATACAACTCTTCATCCTGCTGCCTCATCGTCTTCACCATCTTCTCTTAGTCCGAGCTCTATTTTCTGTTCTGCTTTTACAGTAACTATACCGCAGCCCCCTCACTCCCTCATGCTCCCGCAGCCTTCCCATCGTTCCTGCTTTATTGACCTGTTTCTTCAATCCTCCAGTGCCCTGGTGTTCTGCTTTCCCTCTGCATCTCTCTCTCCCTCCGCTTCATTCTGCTTTTCTCCTACCTTAGATCTATTAGCCTCCTTGATTCATCGTTCCTCTGCAGGTTGCTTTGGCCCGTCTGGCCTGTGTGCCCACTCTCCTTAACTTGGCCTGGCCTGGCCGAAATTAAGACTTTCCTCAGTTACATAAATAACCAGCATATAGCCAGTACTTGTCCACCAAACAGATTACTTGCTACCTTTAATTTGTGCTAAAAAAAAAAAAGAAGCAGGTTGTCATGTTGTTAGTTCACAGTACCAGCATCACTTTCATTCCATCTGAAGCACTGTGTATATACTTGCAAACCAAACTTACTTTCTTGATGGACAGTATCTCAGCATCAGATATTCTGAAAGTGTAGCCAAGATTTTTCACAGCCTACCTGTCTTCAGTGTGTTCCTGCTGTCAGGTAAACACTGCAAAGCAACACCCCGCTAAGCTGAGATGCTGTGCTGACCTGTCAGCTGTAAACACCATGCTCCTCATCTAAACAAAAGCAATTTAACCACTTACACTTGTGAATAATGGATCAACACTATAGTGTACAATGAGAGAGGAAGAATAAAGCTAAATAAAAAAGACGACAGCACAGTCCTACTGTGTTTTGCAGAGCAGCATCGAATCTTGCTGCGGTTACTATATATATCATGTGACACAACTTTACTGTAGGTTTGTTGTTTTTTCATGTTACTTTTTATGTATTTGCCAAAATGTCTCATTAGCATGCGTAATTCTTAGCTCTGCTAAGTTGTAATCATAATATTTTACAGGTTTTTTTTCATGTGTAATTATAAACTTTGCAACTCCAAAACGTACATACTATAATGTAACACTGGCTGAGCAATCAACATTCAATACAAGCTAAAAGAGCTGTGCTTGCTGTTGGAATAAACTATGACAGGGCAACTGATCAACTGTCACCGTGCGTGCAGACATTTGAGGCTGAAATGCACTGCAAAGCACAAGTCAACTGTCACTTGATTTTCAACAAGACAAAGTCTAACATTTGCTAATTAGCATTTAACACAAAGGCTGATGGGAATGTTATTAGTTTTGCAGGTATTTGGTCAAAAATCAAAGTACTGGATCAATTCCAACTTGAGTTTGATGGCTGACTGAGAAGCACTGACCCTTTACAAACATATCTCACAAGCAGGGAGAGAGCGAACACAGAGAGAAATCCAACCTCATGTGGGAGGGGACAGTGTGGCTGTATTTGTATTGTCTTGTGTGCTACCCATGTCGTTTTCTGCATGTTTGCATGTGTGTTTGTATCTACTGTATTAATGTGTAGGTCTTTTGCCGCATGGGTACACACACATATCACACGAACTAGCCGACACAGCATCTTACATCATGTTCTTGTTGAATCACCCCTGATAGCGTGTGTGAATAAGCACAGGCCAACCATATGTTTCACTGCCTCTCTTCCTCTGCTGTCTTACACTAAGCTGTATCCCTGACAGATAGTCCAGCTGCACTTAACAGCACTGCATTATTTTATCATGTACAGTATAAACTGCACAATGACTCTGTGACGATTGACAAAGCCTTTTATCTTTAGGAATCATAAGAATTAATTTGGTTGCTGAGTGGAACCAACCTAAAGATTTCCGCCTTGAGGAAGAGTCGCCTAATCTACCACAGGATGCACGGATGGAGAATAAAGTAGTGAAAATGGGATGGTTTATGTCTGCTAGATGTACTGAGTTGGACTGAACAGAATTGTGTTAGGCTTAGATAACCTGGTGTCATCTGACACAGATTGGACTATACTGAAACACAAACACTGAAACATCGTAGTCTGTATTTGTACAATATCATATAAAAAAGTCAGTAATATAAGTTCATTTAAGTGTTTTGTTCCCTCCAGCCTAGTCGGATAAATTGGGCACATTTTCAGCAGTCATTGGTGACTTCCTCTACTTGTTTCCAATGGGCTTGAAGAGTTTTGCACACTGCTTATACACGCTGAGCAGCAAAAAAAAAAAAAGAAAAAAATTTTTTAATAAGAAAAGAGAGGAGCACTCTGAGCAATTAAAGTTGAAAAATTTTCAAATCTGAGCTCAACACTGTGGAAAGCTTTCAAGAAAAGTTGATCTTAAGTTCAGACCAAAGATTTGCGACGAGTTGAAACTTGCAACTACTACTTACATTCTGAAACCTGCCAGTTTACACCAATGCGACTAGACAAGATGGTGTAGCGTTTCCATAGCAACGACTCTCTGTACTTCCGTTCCATCTGCCGGCTTTTCAGGCGTTTTTTGTAGCTGGATAGAATTTGTAGTCTTAAAATATGAATGAGGAAACTGATAGTGAGTTGCATTTCTAGTATTGATGAAATGGCGAAAACATTAAAAAAACGAACGGGTCGAGATGACCAGCTAACTTGGCTACAAGCTCATTGGCTGTTGAAACGAGTAACGTGCCATACGTTCTAAAATCAGCCGCTGGCAATTTGACAAGCTGAGTCGCAGCCGGCGCCATCAGCCGGCTTGAGTCGAGCTAAGACGGGCGAGTTCACACCGCTGCAACTTTTCCATGCAATGTTTTAAAACGGTTTTGTCTCGTCGCAAATCTTTGGTCTGAACTGGCCTTTACAGACAGATATTACCATGGCATAAAAAAAATATCAAGTCTGAAGGAATAGGCAGACTATTTTAGATTTCTTGGAGGATCAGTTTCTAGAAATCAGGTTTGTTTGTTACTGCTGTGCTTGTGGTTGCTTGACCATGACTGCTGTTGATTGTTATGGCTAACATGAGCACATACAGTAAGTGACAGCTTATTATGTGGTAGCCAAGCAACAGCAAGATACCTCTCACTGCCAAAGACACACCACTGTGATCAAGATAAGCACTCATTCTGAGTCCATTGACTCAGTAGTCTCATCTGTGTTAAGCACCCTTCAGCATTCAGCGTTACTACAGATGTAAATGGTGAATGATCTTGACATTGATTTCTGGATATTCTGATCTTATTGTTTTAGCTGTCCAGCAGATTGTGTATTTCATTCATCCCTACCTCCAGGACAGATGCCTCTTATTCCACTTGTTCTGAGGAGTTGGGCTTCGTTTCCTGCGGCCCATTGTCACCTCTGTCTCAGAAACATCTGGCAGAGAACATCTGGGTGTTTTCATAAGACCCAGTGTGGCTTGGTCTAAAGAGGAGAGGAGAGGTAGTTGTGATACAGACCAATGGAGGTACATTAATTAAACCTAATATTAGCATAACGCTGTAAATATAGCTGTATTACTTTAGTTTTATGACAGCTGGAAAACAAAGAAACTTAACACATGAATGCAGATTATGTTTAACACAAACACACTGTATAAAGAATGTATAAAGTGGAAGACATCCACCACTACGGTTCAACATCTGTTTGCAAATGAGTAGCTGTAACTCAAACTGTATGTCCTCATATGCATACATATACAGGAGTTTATGAGTGGCCGCTTAGGCCATAAATCATACATGCTCTATATGATACCCTCTTACATGCACAGTCACACTCTCTCCCACACACTGCTGCTCGGGCCATAAATTATACTCGCTCACACACACCCACCACTGTGCTCTTTTAAAACCATTCACATATAGTATCATGCTTTCTATCCTCTACAGTTGTGTATGTGAGATGGAGTAGTGGTGTGTATGATAAAGAATCGTATTGTTTGTATAAGAGAATTGTGCGGTGCGTGTGTGAGTGAGGCTGACACTATGCACTGTATGTGGGAAAGAATAATAGAAGGTATACCAAACAATATACTGTTATCCTGTTGTAAACATACCACAATATAAATAACATAGTATGCAGTACTGTCATTCTATTGTGTGTGTGTGTGTGTGTGACAAGTATGATTTATGTTTACAAGGTGTGTAGACATCTGTGCAATCTAATGCAGTCCAATACAAAACAGCTGACATTAATTTTACCTTTATAGTGTTCAATGGTTGTTGGTGATTTTGGTTCAACTCAGTGGAAGTTTCTAATACCATGATTTGTGTTTTTTTTGGTTGGGCTGCATTCTATTTTATGGTATACCTTGTATTTTCCTCCCCGAGTACAATTTACATTAGAATACAACTCACTCTCTCATCTCACAAACTGTAGTCACGAAGTAAACACACACACAAACGCACACATAGTGCCTCCATCCATCCAAAGTACCAACATAATCCTCCCCTTTCAACACAATCACACATAGCCACATACCAAAGACTCCAGTCTCCTTCAGCCCTCCAAACTTCTGCATGGCTTTGATGGCCTTGGTCAGGGCCTCCTTGGTCTGAAGCTGACCCGTTACTGGGTCAGGGGGTGGGAGGTAGCCAAACTTACTCAACCAGTCCTGGAAGGGAAACAGAAGACATAGAGTTAAAAAGTCATTCCAGGTATTTCAAGGACTCTAAGTATCCCAAAGCTGCTGAGAGGGTTTGGCACCTGTTCATGTTTACTGTCTGTGGATACTGTGTGTCTATGCACATATGCACATTCAGGTTCTGTGAGAGCTTTATGTCTGAATGCAACAGTTTGTACACACATTTCCTAAAATGGCACTATGTTACTGTGAGTACAATCTAAAACCCCATAACTTCTCAACACAAAAAGATCTTTTTCACAGCCAATATTTCGACATGTCAGAGAAGGCAAAGGCAAAGCACAGGTGCAACTAATAACATTAATAATGGCTGCATCCCACTTAGATGTTCTAGTTCCAAGACCCTGGTATTGTGCATGCTGGCTCACTGCTCATGGATTACTGGGACACTTAAATAGAACACAGCCATGATTAACATTATTAGTAACACCTGTTCTTTTCCTGTTGTGACAAGGTAAAAAAAGTCTGCTTTTATATAAAGCATATATATGTTTTATATAAAAGCTTTATATAAATTAAACGTTGCTTTGCAATAACACATTTACAGACATTAGTCAAAATCATCACACAGTGCCAAGACAAATAAAAACACTGGATTAGATTTTGCAGTAACATGCTATTGTAAACCTAAATTAATCATGCACATGTGAAGGTAACAATGTCTAATTTCACAAATTGATTTTCTGAATTGGGTGTAAACTTAGTTTTTAACGTATATCAGAAATAAAGGTCTGTGATCTCCATAGGCATTTTTCACAGCAGACATTTTGACTTGTCATAGTAGGAAAATCACAGGTGTTACTAATAATTAACACTGGCTCTGTTCTATTCAAGTGTCCCAGTAAGATCAGTAATTCCATTATTTACACCTGTGCTTTTCCTTCTGTGACATGTCAAAATGTCTTCTGTAAGAAAGGCCCTATCAGTTTCCTCCCCATACTCTGATTACTGTTGAATTGGTTTTGCTTGGGTCTTTCCTTTGGTTGCTAATACAGTTTGGAATATTTTATTCATATTCAAGTTGTGTCAGTTTGATAGTGAAACTATTAGTTTCCTGAAAGATTAACTTTAACTTCAAGTCCATTATGTCCCAAATACAGCCAAATCCTCTTCCTTCTTCTAACTGAATCTAGTCGTTTCTCTTTGTATCACTGGTTCTCTCTCCTGCTGCCTCTTGATCTCTCTGTCCTCCATCTATCTCAGCTGCACCTCTCCATGATCTGATAGCCAGTCCGACAAGTCATTTTTTAATGGGTTTTGATCAGCACTCATCAGAGGTGAGTGACACAGATCGATAGCAAGGCAACTGTTCTCTATTGAAAACACTGGGAACTAAATAATGGACTTAGTTCTTACAAAGCTGTCTGTTGACTGATATTTGTCCCCTCATCCTTGGCTTTGTTTAGCAGATAGGGAAAGTTTACAGAATACAGATTACCCCAAGTGGCATCTAGGATGATGATAAAGAAAAACAGTTCTTGAAGAAGTTTGATAATGTATAGGAAGCAGAGGGAAAAGAATGTGTGTCTGAACAACAACTTGAAAGGTTGTGGGGGGTTTTGGTTTTTTTTTTTTCAAAAAAGAAAATACAAAAATGTATCTGGATTTATCTGAAAAAAAGGAAATCAACAAAAAAACTTTCCATTTTTGTCTTTGAAGCCCTACAAACTGTGGTGGAAAATGTCTTCCTACGACAGGAAATACAATGCATGGAAAATAAAATCAGGGTAAAATTTTGCTCAAACTCACTGGCTACTTTTTAAAGTATAATATTGATAAAGCCCATAAATGATGAGCCTTTACCAAAACTCATACAGGTGTGTGTACACCTGCATGAGTGTTTACACTGTGTAAATATGTCCACTAATAAACAGGAAGGGGGTCTCAACATCTGGATTTAAATCTGTAAGCACTGAATTATATTATATCTCTGATGTCTACAAAATTATACACACATATTTTTTAATGTCCTGATAAATGTCATGGAGACAGGCCTCTTTTCATTTACTAATAAAACTGAATGTTATGTTATTCTTTTAGTATCTGCGCTCACTCCAGGTGGTTGAGACCTGGCTTTGATATAAAAGGTGGGTGAGGGCAGGTTTATGATTGAGTACATTATCACATATCCAGTGGTTAAAAGGTTGATGAGAAAAAAAAAGAAAGATTGAGAAAATGAATGATGGAAAAACAAATGTTGTAGTTGTAGGGAAACTGGAAATATAAAAAGAAGCAGCTGATTCAGAAGTCTAAGCAGGTTCACCCTGATACAGCTGACATGTAGTATACAGTATGTGTGGTCTGGGTCAAAGGCATTGGGATTCTGGTGCAGGTTATGCTGAGCTGGAGGTTTTAGCTAAGCACTTTAAGGTTCAAAAGCCACCCGGCCCACTTTTCAGTGACAAAATGATACTGCAGCATGCTGAACGTTTTGGCAGGATGTAATGAAAAAAAATTATATAAGGCAATATTGATCTCCATGTCAGTTTCTTCCCATCCACAGGACAGTCACAGCTTAGGGTCAGTTACAGGATAACACCCCTGCAGCTGCTATAGGTTCAGCATCTAGCTCAAGGACTAGCTTGAACCCAGTCCCTTTAGTAGGACAGTTTCACTTCACCACCCTACTACTGCTAAATAGAAATTCTTTTTTTTACTGTTTGTGGTCCAGAAAAAAAAAATATGGATGGGTCTGCATATCCAGAAAACTGACTGAAAAAGATATACTAAATCAACAACCACTACTACAACCACACTAGGCTTGTATGCCGTAGTGGAACAACTGAGCAATTTCTGCACACCAGTTGTTGTGGAAACCACTAAGAGAGCATCAATGCTGTGCTGTCTTTGTCAGTTTGAAAGCAGCAAAAGGCAAGGCAATATGTGTTGCACCTTTCAAACGCAGACGCAATTCAAAGTGCTTTACGTAAGGCACAGAAATGCATTAGAACAATTATGGACATATTCCATGGGAAAGTAAGAAATTCAAAAAAATAAAACACAAACAGGCAAAAAATACTAGCCAAAGAGTACTGTCTCCGTGCAGCAGCTACATTTAAACTAAAGATCATTGCTATTTTCTCATAAAAAGACAATACAGTGTATGTAACAGTTCTGCTACTGCCTATAATTAGACTGGGTGAAATTCATTTGAAAGACAACTGAAAGGCAGTTTTTGTTAGATATGTATTTTAGTACTGTATATAGTGATAGCCGGTATCTAAACAGTACCAGTAACAAGCCACATTGCAACAATCAGCAGCACATGTGAGTGTCTTAATTCACAGATCAAGTGTTAGACACAGCGGATGCTCAGATGCCTTGGAACGAATGTTCAGTAGTAAAATGCATGACAATAAAAGGCCACATTTGATTACACTAGGTTCCAAAAGAATACGAAGAAAAGAGAAAGGTAGTGTGAAAATAGGGCAAACATCTCGCTCTCATGCAGAGAGAGAAAATGTTGTATGTGATGAAAGAACTGAAGCTGCCCGTACGAGTTTATTCTCTCTAAATCTGTGATTAACTGTAGCACGACATGTGCAGCATGCAGATGGCTGAGGCTCCACTCTTCTTTAATCATGCATTATTAAGACACACAGACACAGAAAACGATGGCACAAAATGATGTCAACACTCTAGTGTTCCCATATTCTCGTACCTCAAATGCGAAGAATGTATTCAGAAGACATACTCTGCCAAGCCTGCTGCCACTTGACTCGAGTGAGCTCTTTTTCTGAGCAATCAAATCTCTCTTTGTAGTAAGCTGTCATGTTTCAGCTGCTCTGCTGTGGACGCCATAAAAGTTTACATTCTTTATATTTCTTGTCCAAGTTGTAGAGCAGAACCGGAGAACATCTGATTTGACAAACAAGTAAACAACTGGCTCACGAACTTGGAGGCGCTTGTGTCACACTTATTCAAAAGGCTATATGGAGAGAAATGTACAAGAAATGAAGAAATAATTGTCCTTGACACATTATCACTTGGTACAAGAAATGTTACCTGCCCATTCTTACATCTAAGCACTTCTTGTAGTTTTTGCTACATTAAGCAGGAAAACACATTATTTCAAGACAGTAACACCAAAATTTTTTGATTAGTCTGATACTGTTTGATGTAGTTATCGATCTCACTGTCCTCCAGCTGCCCTGCAGACCAGCAGGTACACATTTTCACTATGTTCACGAAAAATTGCCCTGATTACCTTTTCCACACGGTAAAAGGTTGAACTCTTCATCGGAAGAGCTTTCTCTCCTCTTCTCCTTTCTCTGTGAGACTGTGCTTGGGTGGGGCTTAGAGCTAGATGCTAACATCAGCATGCTCATGATGACAATGCTAACATGTTGATGTTCAGCAGGGAAAGTTTTATTGTGTTTACCCTCTTTGGCATGTTAGCATGCTAACATTTGTTAATTAGCACTACACACAGGTATTTAATCATAAACCAAAGAAATTAACAAAATGAAAATATAACCTGCAGGCGATCACCAAAGTCATTACAGTTGAGGGGGACATGAACGTGTGCATTGAGTTGTCAAGACCTTATGGCGTCGCTAGAGGAAAGGTCAGGAGTTCACCAAATATGATACAGGATTCATCTTCTGGTCACCATGAATGTCTGCACCAAATTTCATGGCAATCCATTCAGCAGTTGTTGAGATATTTCAGTCAGGACCAAAGTGGTGGACTGACAGAGGACCAACACTGCCATCCCTAGAGCCAAGACACAAAGTAAGTTATGCTAGAAGAGGATATCTGGACTGAATGGATCTGAATGGATTTTTTAAGAATCTGGCAACCCAAATGTTGCCCTCCTTAATGGCTTATTACTAATCTACAAAGCATTAATGAATTATTAAATTAAAATATATATTATAAAAATATACTATTAGTTAACTACTAACAAAGATATAAGTTACAACTCAGTCATAAGCCCTTTGTATAGTATACTTCATCAGCAGTCCAGTACCCCTAGAAATTCTCATATTTAGCATTTCTGCAGTGCATAATTTAGGCCCAATGCCAACGTTGCCAATGCAGAAAGCAATGTGACCTTTATTTAACAAAGCTGGAAATCAAGAGTGTGGAGGTCGGGACAAAAAAGGCTGGCACTAAATGCTACAAATGTTGTCATTGAACATAATCTGGAATTTTGCAGAATCATTCAAAATCAACGTTCTGTCTGGTGACAGTGTTGTTTATTAGAAAGTGGTGTGTCCCTGGGGTGTGTGTTTGTGGACACAGAGCAAGGTCGTTGTTCTACACTGTCAAGAATCCCAAACTCTGTCATCTGTTTCACTGTCAGGACTGCCTACTGCTCAGAAAGGTGACTGTACAGTGACTGCGACTGATTGTGAGTGTCAGCATGTATGTGTGAGTGAGAGTGTGTGAAAGCAAAAGTAAAGTCAGAACTTAACCACACAAAACACCTCACTCAGAGTAGACACACAGCAGGGGGAAAAAAAGGTGAGAGAAGATGTGGGGTAAAATATAAAAAGACGGAAGACGGAGAAAGACGCTGAGCAAGATGGAGGGAGACCTCTGATGAAAAGGGTTCCTTGAGTTTTAAGATCTACTCATCCTCAAGGGAGCCTTCTGTTGTACAGCCTTGTAAACATCAAACCAAACCAGTGACTATGATTTCACACACCACAAGAGAGAGAGAGAGAGGGAGTGTGTAAATGTGAGTCACGCATGAGCTGCATGAATAACATCAACCAAAAAAAAAGCAGAAGAAACAGATGCACAAACACTCACACATAAAGTGCCTCCCATGATTCCTACTGACCTTATTGCATCTAACCTTCCTAAAAATGGATATATGGTCTTTCAGAACAAGGGTGGACAGTTGCATCACCTGGTGTGTGTCTTAATACCATATTTTATGGAGAATGTAATAAGTAAAAGGGGAATGTTGTAGTGCAGCACTTCACTACTCTTTTCCAGTGTGAAAACATGTTTCATTTTCAACTGACATGAATTCAAGCTGGCCGCAACTGCTGTTTTCTATGAAGGACAAAACACCCAACTTTTTAACAGCCACTTTTCAAGCCAACAAAGGGAGAGTGTTAAAAAGACAGATTTAAGGGTTTGAGGATTTCGTACTAAAAATGTAGATTCTCCATATCTTAAATATAAATAGACCAAAGTGGAATTCCATCCATCCATTATCTATACCGCTTATCCTCGAAGGGTCTGGAGCCGATCCCAGCTGACATTGGGCGAGAGGCGGGGCACACCCTGGATTGGTCGTCAGTCAATCACAGGGCTGACACATAAAGACAAACCAACATTCACACTCGCACCTACGGGCAATTTAGAATCATCAGTTAACCTGCATGTCTTTTGGACAGTGGGAGGAAGCCGGAGTACCCGGAGAGAACGCACACAGACACGGGGAGAACATGCAGACTCCACACAGAAGGGCCCCAGCTGACCAGTGGGGTCGAACCGAGGACCCTCTTGCTATGAGGTGACAGTGCTAACCACTGCACCACCGTGCCGCCCCCAAAGTGGAATTCATTAAGGAGAAATAACTGAAAACTGAGAAAGTGTTCAGGTTTATAAGAAGGTGGTTTCATAGTTCATTCTGGAGTTTGTGAAACACAAAAAGTCACTTGTATCTATTTTAGAGAGTTTAATGATGAAAGTGCTGGCAGAATAATGGGTATTGATCAATAACGTTAAAGCCTCACCATTTATTGTCCATGCACCAATAAAGACTGGCTTCTTTACAAGGAAAGAAAAGAGTCTTGGGTAGCAGGGAGGGACCAATCATCTTAACAGGATATTTTAATCAAGTGATGGATGGATTACTTGACATAAGCAGATATAAGGGGTCATCATGAAAAAGGATAGTGTGACAGCTGAGGCAGAGGACATGAGTGTGAGTGATATCTTGGGATCAGCAAATGAGGAAAAATGCACTTTTTACACAGGATGAATTTTAATAACTTTGGTGATCTCTTCCCTTAATCCCATCTCTCTCTCTCCCACTCCCTCACTGACTCAGTGTTGCTCCTGCTCCACCTGACATGAGGTCAGTAAGTGAGCATGATTGGAATCAGTCTCCTCCAAAACAGAGGCACGGGGAGCACAGAGTGGAAAAGGGGGTCGATTGGAAAGAAAAGAGCAGCAAGTTAGCAAGAGCAGTTGAGAGACGGAAAACATAAAGCCGATCTTGTCAGTGGATCCTTCCTTATCCCTCGCAGGTCAAGGGGTCAGATGGACGAAAGGGAGAGTAGATCTCAGACAAGAACAAAGACAGTGACTGTCAGACAGACAGACAAGGTAGGGATGGATGTAATGTGGCGTGATGTAAAGGTAGCAGACACAGGGACATTCACCTTGTATTGTATTGTTGAATTTACATCATAATTAGGATAACTGTAATAGGCCTGTGTTGAAAATAACCAGAACTAACACACAAACTTCTTTTTATTTTAAAATGTTGTTTATTTGCATTATACATTAAACTAATTCTGAATTCATTGTGCAATGTGTGTTGAAAGTGCGGTTGTCTGACATATTGCTGCTTTTTTATGAGATATGTATCTGCCTCTTAATGAGACACTTTGATCTCCCACAGTTGTTTTAATTTAGAAATGAAGCAGTCTGGAGGAGCTTCTGCAACAGCAGGGTAAAGATGAAAGAATGTGCAATACATAAACACACACAGAATCAATGTATTAAACAGAAATATTTTATAAGTTTACATGTTCAAAAAGAAAGCTATTGTAATATTAGTTTTTAATATAGAGACAGAGGAACAGACACGGTTCCTTTATGTCTCTTCATACATTCACTAATTCATCTTGTCCAGTTTTTACAAATTTCCCATTTGCATTAATCATTATATTTGGTAATTTATGTGCCAACATGTGCAACACATCAAACCATTTAGTTCTCAGCTTAGTAAGACAGTTATGTAATGATACAGAGAATTCAAAAGGATTAGTAAAAGCAGTGACTGTACACAGCTAGAGTGAAAAGAAATACAGCAAAGCGTTCCCTGCACACTGTTCACTGCTTCACTAAGATGGTACACTTTTAATTATACACTGCTTTTCACAAACACCTTGCTACAATATTGCAGGGAGCTACACAGCTAACTCAGCACACAGTCACAAACTGTACAAATTCAAAAGCCCTAATGGGTAAGGTGACAGCCATACAGCATGTAATTTCTTATTCATCATGCCTGCATTTTTGGCATTAGTACTGCTGTCTTTTGGGTCCACAAAAACAGCATGTACACTCACAAAGTGCTGGGTTATGGTAGATAAGAACTAGGGGTGTGAATCTCTAGGCACCTTACGCTTTGATTACGATTCAGAGGGCTACGATGTGATTATAAAACGATTATCGATGCATCTTGCATCTTGATCAGTGTCTGAAATTGATCAAGGGAGAGGTGATATTGCTTAAATACGGGGATAACGGTGAACATTTTCAGACGGTCTCTGCTGGAAAACATTCATAGCGTTGCACTCGGTTGTACATGCACATTACGTGCCACAAACAGTTGTGTGATGATGAAAAAAGAGAGCTGGAGAGAGCAATTCAAAGCCTGGCTCCTTTCTCGCCTCTGCACAGCTGGCCAATCATGCTGTAAAGTGGGTGTGAATGTTGGATCGCCGGTCCCGGAAAGTTACAGAAATTGTGGGACACGGGGGATTTCCAAAGCTATTCAGCCGTTCGACAAGCAGTTCTGATTGAGTATACTGGCACCTTAACAGTAACCCCCTGTAAACACATACAGAGTACACTGACTACGGACCGGTCTAACAGAAACAAACCAAGACTAGTATGGTCTGTCAAAACTTTAAACTTTATGAAGAGTCAAAACATAGCAAAGGGCATTAGGCACATGCAAGGAAGTGGGATTTTGGCATCTTTCATTTAGATGTGATTCCATTGCTTACAGAGTAAAAAGGTACATGTGGTATCCAATGTGTATTGTATACACACCCAGACGGGGGTCGCAAGATACCGTTTAACTAATCTGTGTCATGTCATGTGCCATTTAAACGTCTATCTTTGGATTTTACTTTGATACCCTGATGAAGACTTTTAGCCAAAATGTTTGAGGACCTTATAATGTTCTTTTTGGGTTGCGAGATAAAAATGAGGGGTCACAAGATGATTATCAAGATACAGTAAGAAATAAGTTTTAAGCCTTTATTCTGAAATACTAGATAGTTTCACCTCAAAAAAGCTATTCAAAAGAGACAATCTGAGTAGGGAATGCAAAATTATGCAACTGGTGACTGTGAGTAGACATTGTTTTGCTTAAAAGTGGAAAGCCAAAAAAAGTTAGGAACCATTGCATTAGAAGATATTAACACTTAAGTGGTCTACTTAGAAATATTATTGGAACTAATGTAGTTGTCATCCATTTAAACAACCCAGAAAATGTGAAAGCAACGAGTAAATCAACCGAAGTGTTTAACACAATTTGTCTTTGATACAGCGCCAAAGCACTCCATTCCAGTAAACAACAAATCCAGTTTACATTTTATCCAAGCTTCTTTATAAAAGGAGTTGAAAATCAATCCATACCATATTCTCAGTTTTGTTCTGCTATAATTTAATAGTTCTCACATACACATTCTCTATGCATCTTATATAAATTGCCAATATTAAAATATTAAAACATCTGAGGTTTTGTTTGTTCTATTTTGTGCTACATTATCTGTGAAATCAAATTTGTTGGCTCTGAAATGCTGAGCCCTGGTCACTGTAATCCTATTAAACAGTAAGGACTACAGCAGGTAAACACTGCAGTAGATATTTCTTGTTCTGTTTCATCTCTCTGTCACTCCCTTTCCTCCATTTTTGCTTCGGTTTGTCTCCATCGACTCACAGCCTTTCTCTCTGTACTGTAATGTATATACTGGCATGTTCTTTTGAAAAACAGGAGTGATACAATAAAGATGTGAGAATAGAAAATGAGACAGGGTGGACACTGAGACAGAAAGACACAGAAGCCAGAAACTGCCAAAAACTGCCTATAAACAGTCTGTGAACACAGCATTCTGTATTTAACTCAACTACATTCCCTCATCCTCCTGTTACAGATTGAAGTCATTCCAACATCATACAACACATCCTGCCAGATGGGATGAACTCGCTTCCCGATTCCCCAACAGGTCAAAGTTCACCCTGCCCTCCCTTCAGTCTCTTTATAAAGCTCAATCTGTTTCATCCTTCCTGCTTGTGAGCTCCTCCGTCTGACAAAACCTCCCTCTGTTTTTCCCCCAATGAACAGCTGCTGACTCCCTTCAACCTCAGCCTTATTGACAAGAAATGAGTCACCCAGAGACGTTTAACCCAATGACCTCACTGTCTCTCAAAGTTCGATGAAGTAGCAGTGGCCACTTTGGTGTTTGTTGTTTAATGCCTCAGACACAAGGGCAGACCTTTACTTTACCGTCCATTAAAAGGTTATGAAGCAGTAGATGTGCTAATACAAAGCAGGCCGAAAAGGGTTTGTATCGAGTAGAACTTTAAGACAACTGTTTCCATGGGTCTTTCATAATAGCATACATAAGATCATTTAGGAAATTCTCTAAAGATCTAACTAAGGAGTAAAAAAGTTTTTGGGAATCTATCAAACGACAAAGCAAAGTGTAGGAGTAACTTTAAGAGCAGCTCTCAAGTAATCACATAATACATTTCCAATATCTAAACTAAGGTTATGTTTACATTCAGTGTTTCTTAACAAAATGCATTGTGTGTACTCATGAGAGCTTACAAAAATGTGTTTCCTTCCTCATAAAACATTTGCAAAGTTGTTTTTTTAAAAGTATTTTAATGGTTTGTTTACATCGATGTTTGCTCGCTAGTAGTCTTCTTCCTCGCTGCCTTTGTCGGGGCATTGCTATGTTTGTTCATTGTTGTGAATGCTATAATTGCAGTCATTCCAAACCATGTTTCACAAGGTGTGTGTTTGCCTCTGTCTACGCAACCACTGCCAATTAGCACACAAACCAACTCTGGAGCTCTCTCTTTTGCATTAATTTTTTTACTTGAGTTCAACATTTCTTACAGCAGTTTGATGAATACAGGCCCAGGTCTAAATACTATACGTAATGTGGGATTATTCAAAAATGGCACACAAAACATACGTGTATATCCAAACAAAGACCCACAGTCTTACACATAAAATAATGACTCTTCAAACAACATCCTAGTCCACCAAAAAGTCTATTAAAAAAATTCCTTCCCCATTCTGTGTCACATAAATTGACACAAAATCTCTGCAGATTTCTCCCAACTGTTTCTCTCCTTAACACCCAGGGAGTGTACGCAATAGCTGCAGCGATGCTATCATTTTTCAAAGCAGTTGGAGCAGCTATCCATTTTATATCACCGGCTTATTCTGAGAAATCGTTTACTTAAAGCATTACACTTGGATGATATAACAGGCAGGCAATGACAGCTTGTGTGTTTGACTAAGGAGCTCATAAAAACTGAAACCAATAGCAGGCTTTTACAGCAAACACCATTTCCTGAAGAAATGAAAGATTTGGTCTAACCTGTGCAAACAGAGGAGGTGAAAGAAACATGAGATATAAGAAATAGCGGGAGAGAGAAATCGCAGGTGATATACAGAGATGGTTGCACAGCTTTAGAAACATGTTTGATCACACCAAAGAATTGCTGCTGGATTACCAGGAAGTAAAAAGTGAGAATTAAACTGAGCCTAGGTATAATCTGGTTTCTGTGACGCATTTCTCTCACCTGTTGTCTCACTTCTCACAAACAGGACTTGATTCTTTTTGACCTGAGAGCCAGACTCTCTAGTCAAAGAAAGATGAACTAGACTTTCTGCCAACTAGAGAGCCAGCCATCTGTGATTTAACACCCTGCAGATGACTGGTCTGATCTACAACAAGGATGCTTACAGGCTGAAGTGAAGGACTTACACTATCTCAGTGGTGTAAAGATAAGCTCTTTCTCAGTGCTGACAAAACTGAAGAGATCATCACTGACTGCAAATTGAAAGTCAGTCATATTCCAGTAAATCGCAACGTGCAGTGGAAATTACCACGTCCAAATTCACCTTGCTGCTGATGAGTGCAATATACTGTAAATCTCCTGTGTTTCATTGCGGGGCACAGTGGTTGTTTTAATGTGGAATAAGCAGTGTTAGAGTAGGGGATATCTCCATAGTCAAGCACAGACATGATGGTCAATTGCATGTTTTTTCTATTTGTGGTCTTTATTGAAATGTCTTAACAAATGTTGGATGGATTACCATGAATTTGCTACACACATTCTTTCAGTCATGTCAGTGTATTTATTTATCTTTATTTCGCTGTACCTTTAAATACCTAAAGAGTCTTAACAAAACAATTTTCCTGGCTTTCAGAAAAAAGTATAGCTTTCACACCTACAGTATTTTTCTGCTGCAACATGAGGCTGTAGGGAAACATAAAAATTAAAAGAAACATTCACAAAGGCCATTATGTATTTACATTATCACCATTTGTAATCATAGTTTACACTCATTTCAGCTTTTCGTTTATCTACAGGCAGACCTAGTAATAGCAAGCCAACAGGGTCACAGATGTGGGTCACCATTATACTCTAAGTAGACTATGGTGCTATTTTTGTCTAATATAGGTTGTGTAAATTAACTACTATTTAATGTATAATGTTACTCCCTGAATATAGATTGCAAATGGGTTGCGATGAGGTAGACTGGATATTTGTGTCGATGGTTGACAGCATATCGTGACTGCATTTTCTGTAGTCAGTACGTTGTTGTGCATAGTTTTTTACATTGTGCAAAACATCTATGTTTGTTGTTCATGAGAGTAGTGAAGGCCCAAGCTTACTTGGTACTGCTAAAATTGTAATGCAGATGATAATAAATTGCCTAAACTTGAACTTAAACTCCCTCCTCCCCATTTCTCTTGTACTCCCATTCCTCTGCTCAGAATGGAGGTCATTTTACTTTATGGTCCAGAAAAGTAAAGGTCAACAACTCACAGAGGCCCTCTGTGTCTTTAAGCGTACGGCAGAGGTACAGACTTTGTTTTTATTAATTAAAATACCTCACTTTATCCTCCATAATCATCTTTACAGTGATTTATTCCCTCTATAGTAACAACATTCTTTATTTTCTTTATAATATTCTAAATGGACATTTTTAAGTAAGAATATCTTCACTCTCAAGGAAACAAACAGAGGCCTCGAATGTAAATTAAATGTAAGCGGATGTATTAGACCCAGAAGGCCCGTGGATAGCTGGTTAGAGTGTGTGATACAGCATGTTGAGTGAGAAACTGAAACACAAGTTCTGTGTGTGCACTACACTAACAGGTAACATGTTGACCCCCAGGTCATGCTTAATCCGAGATGTTCCTACAGTATGTGCCTCTGTGAGTGTGTGCGTGTGTGTGACATTCACACTTTGAAGCATGATGTCAGAGAGGGTAAGAAGGAGAAGTTGAATGGAAACTTGGAGAGAGGAACATCATTTCTGTCTTCATCTAATGGTATGTGTGCTTTAGAGGATGGAGATGCTGCACAAAGAGAATAACTGAGGATGGTTGGAGGGACTGTACTGCACAGGCTGCTCACATCTTTCAACTACTGGACGAATACCATTGGGGCTCTTGCGCTGATTTTAATTTCTTTGCTATTATTTATTTTTTAAGAACCAAAACGTAAAGCTTGAAATATTTGTCAATATTTATATATTAACATTGGATCAAATATCTACTGTATGTGTAATGTGTTTTAGCCTCTTTCAGCTTACAAAAACAGTAACATTCACAACGTTACCAACTGGCTGGTAATCATAGTGAGCTAAAGCACCTAGTGAGCTAACGTGCCAAAGTTGGCGGAGCCCAAACCAGAGGAGGACTATTGAGCAGGAGTGAATATTTGATTTATATTCATCATGTGGCCAGAAACATGACCCCAAATGAATGCTAATGTAGCTCTGTGGCCGCTGGATGTGTAAATAGGCAACTGTTTGCTAATACTTTAGCTTTTTCTGCCTTCAAGGGGCCAAAAATAAATAAATTACAGTAACTCTAATTACTGTTTACATTCAGCATTTCCCTTAATTTTTTATCACTTTACATTTCACTTCTTTTGCTATCTTTCCAAACATCTTCTTCCACTTGTCCTGACGCTGTGGCCCTCCCCATGTTTAAAGACTCAAACTGTGAGAACACAGAGATAAAGAGGAAAGATGTGAAGGTGAGAGGGAGTGGCAGACGATTTAAACCCCACCTTCCATCCATTGTCTTGGGGAATACACATAAGGTCAAGAAAGATAGCGAGCAAGATGGATGAGCTCTTTCCCTTGGTCAGGACCCAATGGGAATATTAGCAATGCAGTTTTATCTGCTTCAGAGAAAAGGATCCAGAAGAAAACAACAAGCTCCACAACTGAACTGGCAATTTTTAAACAGGTAGAAGAAGACAGGAGAAAAGAGTGATATAAATAAAAGACACCATTTTATTCTTATCACTCTCTATCTTCAGTTTTTAGCCGTGCTAGCGGTATGGTTCTAGCGATGTCCCTAGGTTGGTCGTCTGTCCACCACTGTGGTCCAGACTGAAATATCTCAAAAACTAATGGATGGATTGCCATGAAATCTTGTACAGACATTCATGGTCCCCAGAGAATAAATCCTACTGACTTTGGTGATCCCCCAACTTATCCTCAAGCGCCACCAGCAGGTTGAAATGTGGGGTTCAGAGTGATATAACTCAACACCTATTGCATGGATTGCTTGACCTTTGACCTAGCACCATCATGACATCAACTCATGACATTCCCATCAGCTGTACTTTGTGTTTAGGACTAATTAGTACATTTCAGCATGCTAACATGTTCAACTAACACAGTGAACATGGTAAACATCATGTCTGCTAAACATCTCGATGTGATATTATTATCCAAACCAAAAACAATGACATAACTATCTGACAGAAAGACAAAACGTCAAATTTAATTGCACTGGTTCCAATTAAGTATCGATTTATTTCATTCCTTAGCACAAAGTTGTTAACAGTTTGGGGGAACAGAGCTAAAACAATTTAGTAATGATTGTAATCAATTTTAATAAATAGAACTTTCTATTCCAATTCAAAGTATTATAAGTGAAAAAGACTTTATCCCAGGTTCCTTTTTGCAGAGATCGATACTGTTGCAGATATAATGTCGACTGTTGTCAGGTATTAAAGAAGCAGAGGATGAGTAGTGCTGTATACAGTGAAAAACAAGTCATGCATCTGTCAATCACTGTATCACTGCAGCGACACCATAAGAGCAGCACACAGTTCCAAACCAAAACAAGGGAATTTGGGATACAAATTGAGGAGAGTTTAAGAAGGACACTAATGGGCATAATTTAATGTTTAAAATGGGTTTGAACCATATCTGTGTAAATCTATTTTGTCAGATAAGAACTGAGGAATTAGAAGTTGATGAGTTGGTATCCACCTTTCCATTCTGAAGAAAAAAAGAATACCCTAGGCAGCTTGGTACACATACAGTATACTATTACTGAAACAAACAGAAACGATGTAACCATTGATGTTATGGACACAAACTTAAAACCTTTTGAAGCTGTGTGTTCAACACATGAAATCTATCAGCGAATAAGTTTTACCTGAATTCTGTCAAAAGGTTTTTGATTTTGAAAATAGTAGGTCAGATTATTTTTGTACTCTGAGCTCTGTCAATCCATGCCACCCATCAACATGTAGAACTTACTGAAATACACTGAAAATTGTCAGTTTCTGACATCTGAAATGGTGATGCAAGTGCCACCTTGGAGGCACATTAACTGGCAGCAAAAAGTGTTAATGCCTGTCTAGACATTAATACACAGTCTTTTTGCACCTTTCCATCACTCCTCTGCTCAAAAATAGTCCCATTTCAGGAAGGTGTAGAACTGATTAAAATAGAATAAGAACCACTTTTGAAAGCACACATCAGTTTCTGATGACAATGGAGTGGTTCACCATCCATCCAAAGTTATTAGTGTCACACAGGCTGCAGTGGGCTATAGTACAGAGCTGAGTCATGCAGTTTCAATAGCATTCAAAAACATTTTCCCCAAGTGCAACAATTTAGACTCTAGTTTTTCTAACAGTACAAAAAAGGCTTTCACTCCTCCATCTCTGTCATTAAGAACAGCCAGACATGCAAAAGCCCTTTTGTTGAAATCCATGAACATTTGACACATTTGTATTTGACATGATCACACACTGATTCTGTCAGGGTGCTCGGTGGAGGACTCAAATGGAGGACACAACTCACAGGTATGTATGAAAGCAAGCTCTTTTACTAGAATGCGTTCAGGTTCGGTACACGGGTAGACAGT
>LKNJ01001896.1:7541-112818 GCA_002120245.1 Maccullochella peelii
GGGGCTAATTTATGAGGCTCCAAAGGCTGCTGCTCCAAACTGTGAGTGTAATTTGAAAGCTTTTGTAGCGTGTCTTATTTTTGAGCACATAAAACTTCATAGTGCTGTTTTGATGTGAAGTGTCACATTTGCAACCTGGTCATTACTGTGCTGGACCAGGGCTTATCTGGATGTGTGAGTTGATGTCCTCTCATCAAATTCATCCCATAAATCCCGTCTGTCCCAGCAGGTTGCAGATTTAGCAGAAGTAAATTGCAAAGCATTCTGAAACATGTTAAATAGTGAAGTGCTATTAATTCCTCAGCCACTGTCACACTACACTACCTTGTCTGTTGGACATAAAACTAGTTTTCTCCAAATACATACAATACAGAGACCTTTCATTGCATACATGACATGGCTGTTCTGCAGTGCACACGGTTGAATTCAAGCCGATACCCTCGAAAGTTACAAAAATATGCATGGCTCTTACTTATATAACTGTGTGTAGCAAGATTATTAAAAATGCAGTTTTTTGTTTACTTGTTATGAGGCTCATCTCCCTGTTTTCATGAACCTTTTAATGCAATAAAACACACTTGTTCTGGTTGGATCAACCTGATTATATAATGGTCATGTATTTTGATTAAAACTATAAATGTCCAAACTTTCCATATTTCTGAGCACCTTGAGGACTTCTCGTCCATGTTAACTTAAAAGTTGAGCTTGACAGTTTGTTAATGACCTTTGAAACAGTAGCTGACAAAACAATCACATTTCTGAGTTGAGTTGTTTTGACAGCTAGAAATATGCTGTAAATGTATGTGCATGGGGAACTCTGTGAGTAATCCAGGCATGATGGTTCTGATATGTCTGCATCACGTGCCAGAATATTCATAAAGTGTTGTTTGCTGTGTTGTCTCATCACAAACTGTTGTTTTACAAGAGCCACACAATGTGGACACTATGCCTAAACAGGCATTTCAAAGAAAGTGTTAGTGTTGTTTTTTTAATTATTATTTAATAATGTTTATAGCTTTGACTTTTGTGAGGCAGTTTGAAACATATTGTAGTTTTAGAGGTGCAAAGAAAGTATGGGTGTTCAAAAGGACTTTAGTGTCAGGATCCAAATGAGCGAAGAGAGCAGATGATTCATGACCTCATGTCCTGCTGGTTGCCATGTAAACCTATTTGTAACAGTAAGTGCATGCCTGCAAAAGGATATAGCAAAATCTTCTGCAGAGCTCAGTAGTCAAGGTCTGAAATAGATCTTTTTGAGTTGAGGGGACTATTTGTCTCTAATGTTACTATAAAACCCAACTTAAATGATAAAATAAGCCTTAATTTGTTTCATTTATTTGTTTGATCATTCAAATTTTGAGTTTTTGATATATAACTTTCATAAGTTTTAATATTTTCTTCTATATTTATTATTGAACCAGCTATGGTGGTTGCATGAGTCTGCCAGCTGGCATGACAGAGCACAAATAGCGACAGTTGTATCACTGGTAGTGACTCACTGACCTATTCCTACCATTAATTTCACGCATACATATTCCCACATGGTGTGTTGTTCCTGTCCTGACACCAGATCTTCTTTTGGACTACACTTTCCACTTTGTGCATTCTGACACCAATCTCCTGGGTGTTGATAGGATTTCATGAAGCCATTGAGCTATGACCAGCCTGTGGCAGGGCTTTATTGATGAGCAGCAAATCTTGTGGCCAACCCAGTGTTATTCGAACAAGGGAAAAAATTAATCCATTCTGTTTTCCAATATTATATCCTCATTTCCCTTCCCTATCCTATTTCTGAATTCATCCCTGTCCATGTGCTCAGAGAAGCAGTTCTGTTTATGCAGATGAAGTAAAGTGCAGTCTCCTTTATTGTTTTTCTCCATCCATATGCCCTTTTCTGCGAGCAGAGGAATAACCAGTTTGCAGTTTATTTTCAAAGTCTATTAGGGTACCCTGAGACTCCTTCACATAGCATGGAGTGAATCATATTCTATTGTGACCTTTATATGACCTATATGTGTACACATTTACTGCAATACTGCAGAAAATACGCCACAGCAAGTACTTGTCAATATACAGCATCTTCAGAATTCACCTGTTTGTGTGACGTCCTAGACATCAATATTTTTGGTCATTACTAAAAGATTTACAGTGCTACCGGAGCTTGTGAAGTTAAGAATGAGTCATAAGCATTCAGACATGCGCACGCACACACACACACACACACACACACACACACACACACACACACACACACACACACACACACACACACTTCAAGTCCAGGCTGACTGCAGGCCATTCCTGTGAAGGACATTTTCAGAGCTTGAAAAATTCATGTCTATGGATTTGTGGTGTTGAATTATTAAGCCAACAGGCTGGAAATTACCTGAAACAGATGGGCTCTAACTCGGAGACGAGAATGCTGATGTATAGCACACACAGATCTCACGCATTCAGTCCTGAACATATGTTGGGCCAACACTTCCTGAGGCTTGGACATGCATGCTGTCTGCAAGCCAAAGTGATCAATCAGGATTGTTATACTGATGCTTCATTTTCCTGCCTTGTAGATGGCTGACCTATCTGCTGCTGCTGATCATGGATCTGGTCATCTGTCTGGCCATGTGCTTGGGGATGGCCAAGCAGTCTCGATGGCTGCTTATGACGTAGGTACCCTGAGTGTGCATGAGGTGGTATTTGCTTTTCATCTCGTTTCTGAGGCCATCTCTGTTCCCATTGGCCTCTGCCTGGATCGCAGACCGCAGACAGACAGGGCACCAGTCAGCCTCTCTGGCACCATATAGGTCACTCCATTAACAGCCCCAACGATAGCATTACATCTTCAAATAGCACTGCCCTTATTCCTCTCTTCAGTGACTTGCCTTTTACTTCCGCAAACAATTAAAGGCAACCTTATAGTATTATACGCCCGATCAAACCCCCTGATCAGTTTGCTGAATGTAATTTTTATGTTTTCAAAGTAGTTTCCTCTCTGAACAATTGAAAAAAATCTCTGGAAGAAAGCTCAGGAGGAGGAATGTTTGATTTAGTGAATTGCCACCAGTAATTTAAACCAACACTGATGTAGGACAAGCAAATCCACTGTCCAGACTTCCCATCCCATTTGCCCAATTTAGTGCGGCCTAAGTGTCAGTTTTAGCAGATGATGCTCAGGATCGCGCTTAACATTCCTCTCTGATGGGTCTCACTAATGCCTATTGATCGCACGAGCAGGATGAGTCCGCTCCCTCAACTAATTATTAAGTGCTTTCAGGCTGCTTTATTGGTGCTTTCAAGAAGGTTCAACGAGTGAGTTGAGAACAGAAGCCCTCTGCAGCCTTTTTACATCCATCAGGGGGCCGTTCTAATTCACAGCACTTTTTCAAGCTTCTGCCAGTGATCACTAAGAAATTGTGGTTAATAATGGGGAGACTTTTTGATGTTTTTTTTTTTTTTTTCATAAACCAGCTAGACATTAAGACCCTGTTGAATTCTTCACTCTTTTCAAACAAAAGGGGGCCAATAAAACAAGAGGTCGACACACCAAAGCTTGTGGCAGCTTTTGATTGACAGTGCACAGTGATTGACGGCTAATACATCCATGATTGGCAAAAAGTGCAGCCAATTAAAAGGTTGCTAGTGGAATCCAGCAGAGCAGAAGTGACAAAAGACAGAGATGGAAAGTCCCCAGACTTCAAGTAGTATTATCTTTAGTTGTGGCCTTGTGTAACCCATATTGAACAACTGTTGTGCTTCAATCAAATGTATTTCTGAATAGAATAGATCTTTTTTTTATAAGTTTAGAACTAGCAAATGAATTCAGCAAGGAGTCATGAGTCTATCTTCATTTCGCTCCATAATAAATTGAATTTCAGCTGTATCGTCTAATCTACGATGCACCAGTACAAAGCGTGAGTTGGACCTCTGTCTTCAGGCAGAGGGAGAACAATTCCCAAGCAAATGCTGAAAAGAAGAAATCAAATTAACAAGGGCTGAAGATCATTGGTACAAAGACAAACTGATTCATCTGCTTCTCTCCATGTTTCTTTGTCCCCCCCCCCCCATTTGCTGTTTTCCTCCAGGATCATGGCTTTTGTAGTGCTGTCTCTGATCCTGAGCTGGGCCTCGCTGGGAGCGGGCACTGCTACAGCTGTGGTGAGTCTTTTTAAACAATCTTTTTTTTAAATCTTGTCACACTTTTTGATGGGACCCTCAGATGCTCTTGCAAATCACTTGGTTCTTTTTTTTAATCCACAGCGTTGAGCCCATTGACATCTTGGTGGACGGTGATGGTTCTTGTGTTTAGCTTCCCACCTCACGCAATTACTTCTGGAGGTCTTACCACCAATAAGCATATGTTCTTGGACATCTTTCCTGGCTAAAGAGTGTCGTTATGTGTTTGTTTAGTTTACAGTGGGTGATTTTCTATGGCCAGCCATGCGGTAAAGCTGATTACAAGTCCCCAGCCTTTTAGGTTAATCAACCCTTAGCCCCACCGTTGTAAACAAAGCTGTTTCTAGCATTAATTACTAGCTCTGCTTTCCTCAAAATCTCTTCTTACGTTGTGCTCGGCTTTATTTCTCTTATTTCTGACAGATTCTTCTCGCTTCCTGTCTGTACACCATGTGTTGAGCACATCTGGCTTAGTGTGTTTAATGGAGCGCGTATTAGGCACGCTGTATGGGGTGCAAAGAGTAACTCTTTTCTTCCAGCCTTCCTCCATCCCTCATGTCCACTCTCTCCTCTCCTCGATCTCCTTGCCTCCTGTAGATTATCCCAACTGAGGATTATCCCACATGATTTTACATCTGGACAGCTGTTTTAAATGAGGCAAGGGGACGAGAGAATGAAGTGGCGGCTGATTTTAACTTGAAATTAACTACACGGGTGTGAGACATCTCTTGTAGTTCTCGGTGAATGCAGAGCCTCCCTGCAGTTGTAAGACCAGATTACCTATAGCTTTAGTTTAGCTCATCATAGTTGAACATGACCCTGCATTAAAACCTCTGACCTCTCTGGCCGGCTTATCCAGAATAGTTGAGTAAAGCTTGTCTCTAGCATTCATGCATCTCTCTGTCACTATCAGACTGTTATGTCACAGGTCAGCTGAGGTAAACACCAGTCCTCCACACAGAAGTGGATTATCAAAAGATGCGGCCTTCAGCAATTGAATTTGAATATGGGACAGTATGCAAAACAAGTAAACTTGCTGCACCTGTACATCATTACTCCTCAAAAACTGCATGGTGCAAAACATGGTGCATCTTGAAAGGAAGGTAGACGATGGTGGTGTCCTAGAAAATGCTCATAAATTCATACATAT
This sequence comes from Maccullochella peelii, assembly GCA_002120245.1. NCBI lineage: Eukaryota > Metazoa > Chordata > Actinopteri > Centrarchiformes > Percichthyidae > Maccullochella > Maccullochella peelii. Next base: position 12,865 of record LKNJ01001896.1, read on the forward strand.
TTGATGAGATGAAGCATAAACAAAATGTCCCCGCTAGTATAATGAGATAGAGATGAAAGGTAACATCCTAACACGTGCCTGACACATCGCTGTACAGTTTTTTGCTGAGAACTAATGTCATATGATTGCAGTCAAGTTTAGAGCTATGTTGGTTATCTGACATTGCGGTGGAGTAAGTTAGGTAGGCCTATTTGGTGTCTTGTCTTGCTTTATATTCCCATGGGTTTTATTTTGTTGCATCTTGCATTGCATCTTTTTTTTTTTTTATTGATCATTGCTTTGTCAGATCGAAGTAGGTTTGCTCACTATAAAGTCCTTTGAGCTTTGCTTTACAGGCTGTAGAAAGATACTTTTTTGATTGGGGCTGATGTTAAAAGCAATGGATACAAGGCTATATTAGGAATAAATGGCATGAGGCTTTGATGTTTGATTCTGCAAGACAAAAAGATTTCTTGATCCCTTTGAACTTGATCAATTTGAACAGCAGCCTGTTACTTTCCCCAGCTGTTAATTTTTCATGTGTGAGAGAAATTATATGTTATTTTTTTGCCATTTGCCCCTTTTTTTTTATTGCCTTCTTTTAATGTTCTGGTGAAGACTAAGTGCACACAGACTGCGTGACCTTGACCCTCAATTGTATGCATGCACATTAGCAGCTCTCCATGGATGAACTAAAGAGCATGAAGAGATTTAGTAGATTTTTATCCATGATCAGCAAAGCACGGCATGCTCTACATGGTCAGTACAGCATGAGGTCTGTTGCTACATACTTCACATTTTTCTGTGTGCTTGTTTAATGCACGTGTGTGCATCTATCTGTGTATGTGAAGGTGTGTGTGCTAAGTGTGTGCATGCTGCTGTATTGCACATGACTGTGGGCATTTGTGTGAATGCTGTCATTTCACAGGCTTGCTCGCTTATGGAGTTAAAGGGTGCTAAAATGTTGTAAAACAAATACTTTGTGTTTTTGAGAGATTGTCAATAACTGCCCAGTGTAAAATCAGTTTTACTCAGTTGCAGCACAAGAAATTGGATCTAGTTCACGGCTTGAATAAATGCTGCGCTCCTTTTGGTCTTGTATACTTGCAAGATTACAGCATGTTGTTGTTTTCCCCCAGGGCACCAGTGACTTTTGTGTGTCTCCAGACAAGTTTATTGTTAACCAAACCAAGGATTTCCTCAGTGCAGGTAATTTATCTCTACAAACAGAACTGCAAAGATGCCAGCTCTCTGTCACTGAATGTTAAGACACAATGCTAATCTTTTTCCCTGTCTGCCTATTTCTCTCACCCTCCAGATGTTGCACACTATTATTTGTTCTGCAGTCCGAATCTACCAAACCCCTTCCAACAGGTATTGACAAAATGTCCAAAGTCTCAGCTGCCTGCTTTACACTTGTAGTTGTTTACTGAGAGTCACACGCTGGAAAATGTATTGCTATTTTAAAATTAGTTTTTCCTTGTTAGATGCCAGGCAGCTAGATCATTATCTGGCTCTAATCGACTGTTCTGAAAAATTAGCCCCCAACACTAATTTAATTACTTAAAGGGATAAACTTTGATCAAAGAATATTCCCTTTTCATATATGGTTCTCAAAAAAATTTGCATGTGCATAATCTCTGCCTTGGGGTGCTTTCACTAGCAACATTTTTCTAGTTATTTATTCAATTTACTGCATATCATGCATAAAGGCAGCTACTACACATAGACAACGCATGTTATCCCGATTTATTTCTATGTTTAAAGGCATCTGCCCATCACTTCTTGCATATATGACATTTCAAAGAACCATTTAGACAGCTCACACCTTCCAAAGAGACAAATTATTGGTGCTTGAAATGCAGGTGCATTAAATATTGCCTCAAAAATAAAAACTATAGAGATGACACAGCTGTCACACAACCTCAACAAAACCTGTGCAGTGTGAGCATCACAACCCTGGAATTTAATCCAGAGCTGCTAAGGCAGCAGACTTTGACATATAACATTGTATAATAAGCACAGAACTCCAGTTCTTTCATTGTATTTAATTAGAAATTAATTACAAAAGGATTGCAAATGTGGAGTTGGAGCTGTAATGAAATAGAATTTTGCAAGAGGCATCAGGCTAACAGTTAAGGTCATCTTACTGTACATGACCAGGTGCACCACAGGATGATGGTGGTGACTGTTAAACACATTCATGAACAGGACGAGGAAGTCAGCATCCATAACCCCTTAATCTATCACTGGACCCAGTGTGAAGTTGTGGAGCACAGATTGTGAATTTGATGCCCCCTTTTATTTCTTGAGTAATGCTCCACCTTCCCACCACACGCAGGCATCATGCAATTTAAGCCAGTGTGATCCTACTACTTCTTATGTATTATTCTGTTTGTACAGTGTCAGGATTTCTTTTTTATGTGAGCAGTGCTGTATCTGTGTGGCATGTATTGAGGGAATTTCTGGTGGATAAATCCATGACCAATAATTATTAAAACCCACATGCTTAGTTACCATCGCAGTATCCATTTAGGGATTAAAATGATGCTTGTTAAGTAGGTAAGGATAATATTTTTCTCTGATGACCTAGTTGATATAAATATTGCTCTTTTGTTTGTGTTTGAGATTGGGTGGTGGGAATGGGAGGAGGGACAGTGACTGGTGGGCGAAAGGATAATCTGGGCCTATCTGTCTGGAAAGAAATGTGTCCTCTGTTAAGCGCATTACAAAGCTTTCCTTAACACCAATTACTTGTTGACATGCCGCTCCCAAACAATGCTCTCCTTAATGTGATCCTCTCATTGTTTGTGCGTGTGATGGTGGTGGATGATTATGTTTTCACAGTCTTTGACAATCTGCCAGCGTTCTCTGACCACCATGCAAATCCAGATCCAGGGCTTGCTGCGGTTCTCTGTGTCCGTCTTTCCCACTGCTGAGGTAAGTGGCTGGCTGACAGACTATTACACCAGACTGTGGAAAAGTGTGTATCATCCTCTCCTCTCTTTTATACCTTGTTATACAGAGAGACCTTTTGGGGATCCAGCGACTGTTGAACTCCACAGAGTTCAGTCTACACCAGCTAACAGCCTTGCTCGGCTGCCGCGGGCTACATAAGGTAAGGTCAGACTCTGACCAGGACACTTTTTAATAGGGCTGCTTTGTAGCATCGCTCAAAGCCACTTAGAGGACCAACTTGACTGATTTTCAACTGTATCTCTATGTACTTCTTATAGACTTGACATGTTCATATACACCATTGCAATTGTCAGTACATGCCGTATCTGCTAGACAGGCTCTATTTGCCACCCCCAGTTTTTCTTACTTATAGTCTGATTTTACTTTTGCAGGTTTCAGATTGTTTTATCTGTAAAGAGAGTAAGACATCTCAGCATTGAAATGAGTCTTTCTTGCTGCTGTTATTGTAACATCTGATGGAGACTTTTAGATCAATAGAGCCTTTGTATGACAACTGTGATAGCGTACACTGCATGTAGGTGTGTCATTCTTTAACAAAAGCTTAGCGATAAGGTAAGGTGGAGGTGTGGGGGTGGGTCTGCACTATTGTCACATCAGGCTCGGATTGGGGATTGTATTCAAAATGTCATCAGGGTGGTAGTTTGGTGGACGGGGAGGTCAACATGCAAGCCAGTAATAGTACTACTAGTACTATTTGCATTCAAATGTGAGGATGTTCTAATACACATAAATAATGCTCAATAACAGTGACAACACACACAACCACCCAAATGTCAAGGCCGTTCTTGGAGCTTATTAGTCATTACTCAAATATAACAAGCAAAACAAAGAATGGATGTGTAACATGCATGTCATCGAAGTAACATGAGGGTCTCAGCATGGAAAAAAAGATAGCAGATAAAAGATATTGTGTTTAAAGTCCGAGTGAAAGTATGGGCTCTGCATTTCCTTCGTTATCTCTGCTGGGAAAGGCTCCGGTTGCTTTTTCCCCTTACACAGCTACAGTAAGACAGAGTTCATATTTAGAATAGCGATCTAACGTTCTTTATAGTCCTGATATAGACCTAATTGGCCCTTTTTAAAACGAATCACTTTCAGTCCATTACACCTCTTGATCCAGGCCAGTGTCACATTTGGAGATTTGAAATTGTTAGACTATGTTTAGCCATGTTTCGGTTTGAAGTGCGTGAAAGTCAATTAAATGTCCTCAAAAAGTGACATACACTCAACAAACATGGTTTTGTTGAGTCCATCACTGTGCCCATGTCTACTTGTCTGTAAACCTCATAACTCAAATCAGGATTTGAGATGGTTTAGGATTTAGTTTCTGTAGGTTTAGAGGAATAGGAACACATATTGCATTGACGTTCTTTTTAAAAAAAGGACTATTTGTGAAAGATAATATTTTTACTGGACACTGACAATAACTGACGGTAATATATACAGTATATACCTGTGTGTACATTCTTCTAGGACTACCTGGATGCACTAATGGGTGTTTGCTATGATGGGGTGGAAGGACTCCTCTACCTCTCTCTGTTTTCTCTGCTGGCTGCCTGCGCACTCTCTGCCATGCTGTGTGCAATTTTCAGACTGTGGACACTAATGGGCAGCAGGTCAGCACCAAGCAACCCCCTTATCCCATTACATACTGCCCGCAATGCTCTCCTGCAAAGTGTTAACGCATGCACTCTCTCGCTGTTTCTGTCTTTGTCTCTGTGTGTGTACCACTTTCATCCAGAGACAAAGAGTTTGACGACATAGATGAGGAGGACCCGTTCAACCCCCAAGCGCGGCGGATGTCCTACAACCCCAGAAGGTCCAACATCCACAGTTTCTGTAGCTATACCAGCAGCCTCGGTAGCCAGGCCAGCCTTCATCCACCTCCGCAATCTGCTTCCAATGTCATGCCACCTCCTGAATACATGTAAGATCAGTGGATGATGACAGCATGTTAGTATTTGTGTGTTTCATCTCTTACCGCCTTTCTTTCTGTCTCTGTCACAGGAATCAGTCCATGCTGTTTGGAGGGAGTCCTCGATATGAGAATGTGCCGCTGATAGGGAGAGGATCACCACCTCCCTCGGTGCGTTGGCCCTATGAGGCTCTAGTGTCCCTAGTGTGATGATGATGGTGGCACTACTGACCTCAACACTGCTGCAACACTAACAGAAAGCATGCAAAGCAGCACCATGAACATAACATAACAATACATATACACTGTATAGAACCTCACACTTAGTGAGGGGAGTAATGTTGCTTTGCAAGTGATGGAAGACTGCTCTCTGCTGGCCAATGACTGAAGTGCACTAATTTTAAGCTCAGTGCCATCTAAGCGTGCGGTGTGTCTCCAGAACTGAAACTAGATAATAGATAACACTGGTAAATCCACAGTTAAAGTTTCTTTTAGGTGAAGTCTCTTTTCTATAAAGTTTTCTGTTTGCGTGGCTGACTCAGTGTTTGATCTGCGTTCACAGCGTGCCAAAGACTTGAAACACCTTTTGAGAGAGCGAGAATGTGGACCTTTGTTTAAAATTTTTGTTTGCCTCTGTGAGATTCATTTTTAACAGGCAAAATGTTTTTTTTCTTTGTGAGATTCTTGAAACTTTGGAACAGATATCTGCAGTAAATCAACAATACTACAGTGTATGAACCTACAGAGGGAAATATGTGTAAGCGGTTTCTTAATGAGGTATCTAACGGCTGCATATTTTGTAACTAACCTTTTTTCTTATTTTCATTTTTTTTTTACTCAGACTTTTAAAAACCGTAAGTTTTCTGTTGTCTAACTTCTTCCTGATTTGTTTGATTTCATTTTCATTCCAATCCTTGAAACACTCTGTGGTTCTTACCTCTGTAATGATGCTTGATATGCAGGATGTTCTAACCTATAACCCAAAGACACCCTTAAAGGTCCATACAGTAACTCAGCTGTGTGACCTTCTGGCACGGTTTTATCCACAGAGAGTTACATGTGAGTGTAACTTATTCTGTAACCCCTAACTCATGCCCCTATGTCTGCTCTTCCCCGCTTCATTCAAGTACCATTCCCTGATTTCACAACCTCCTAATTAAGGAGCAGCTCATAATCAAAAGAATTACTCCCCAAACTTACATCAGATCACACCATTTTAATGTTTAATTTGATGACATTTTAAGATGTTGTGCAGATATGCTAAATTGTGTTTTTCATTCATTTCCCTTGCAGTATTCGCCCAGTATGAAGACCACCTATCTATCTATGACTGATGCCCAGATCAGACACTTTGGGACTGACTTCCAGGTGTAGCCTGCTACCTGCTGAATCCTTTTCAGAGAAGCTGTCTGAGACTCTGAGTTCTTACCAAGGAGGCTGTCTTCATGGCATAATCCTGTTTATGGGAGCTGCAGCCCGCTGTCCCAATCTGAGACATGAAAGCAGGCCATATTGAGGCAATAACCTCAGTAACACACCAATGCAGTGCTCTGAAAGTCCTGCATGCAGTTTTTAACAGAGGGGGCCTGAGGAGGTTCACCTCAAGACTGTTTTTGATGTTGTCATGATGTGTGGACACACTGTTGCTCCAATTTAAGCATTTCTATGAGCCAAGTCAAACCCTTTGAACTGACTGGAACAAAAAATGTTTATTGCTTTTGCCTATTTTCTGGTGGCCTGCATGGATATGATCATCACTACGGTCAGTATTTTGATGTTAAGCGAGATGGCTGAATATGACCACAAAGACCTTCCATTTTAGGCTTTCGTGTAATTTTTAAGGGTGCTATATGAAAATGAAACACCATATTTTCAACTTTTCTAAATCATGACAAAATATGTCAATGAAAGCCATACCAAATATTGTAGTTTTGTTGCAGGCAGCCAAAGATGGTACTAAGTTGATATTTGTGATAAATTTTATTTTTCTCTTTCTAGGTATGTAACTGCCAAGGGTTTAAGCATCTCTTTGTTCTGGTTGTAATACTGTATTGCAACGTATGACCTGCTTATCAGGGATGAGTCAAATAGCTGTAGCTGAGGGGTTGATTATAGTTTTGCTTCATTTGGAGACTATAGTGCAGTTGCATGTGGGAAAATTCCCCAGGCCTGAATAAGCACAACAGAATGGGATTCAATTCACCTCCTGGCATTTACTGCTGTGCTGTGACCCAGCTGCTGAAACATGAACCAAATATGCAGAAATTTAAAGTTTGTTCTCAGTTCAATCTGCCCTCAGTGTCTTGTGAATAATAAATTGTTCTCTTCAGTGTTGGAGAAATCTGTTGTATGCTGTTTACTGTGTTGGATAATGCATCAAACTTAAATAACGTTTGACCATAAATGCTGTATTCAGACTTGTATGTTGTTTTGTTATTCTTCCCTATATACAACAACAAATAATTGAGTACTTATTAAATTACTCTCACTCTGGCAGCCTAGAATAACCTATGTCACACGGGGCAATATCCTCAGCCAGAACCATACATCTAAAAAAAAAAAAAACTGGTAGAAAATGTGTTTCTACTCCATAGAAAATCTTACAAATAACTTTAAGAGACATGGATGACTGCAAAAACAAGATTTTCAGTGGGTTACTCTTTACCCCACAGCACAACAACATCAACATTCACAATTATCATGTCTACGCAATCAAATGAAATCCGTTTAACAGGCCAGTTAAACTAATGAGTTAAACTAAGCTGTTGGAGACCTGTGCATGTTTTTTTTTGTTTTTTTTAATCAAAATGGTGACTAAATCTGATCAAAACAAAACTATGGTAAACTGGAAACTTAATGTAAACTATTATTATGCTGTGATAACTTTTGAATAGATAAACCCGCAGGCTATCCTATAGCATCCTCTTGGCTTCCTGTTCTACTCTGGTGGGCCATTTTCAGATGATTTTGCGCAAAGTGCCGAGATCGCTGTACAAAATGCTGATCCTGGACCCCACCCCCTACCCCCGGGGAGTCTGGAGCTGTCGAAGTACCTGGCTGTAGGTCATGCTCACGGCCAGGTAGCCTACTATTTTTACGGCTGACGGGATTTTTCATTTCAAATATCAGTGTGCTTTTAGGAAGCTACTGGTAGCCTATTGTGCCCTTTATTTTCACAACCCATTATCTCATTTTCTTTTTAATCTGGTCACCGACTGTAGGCCTCATATGTGCTGCTGCTATCAAACTCATATATCGCGACAGTTGTGATAGGGCTGCTCTATCAGGATGCTGGTCGTTTTGATCTACACTGGAGCGAAGTCAACATTCTATCGATTGAATGTCCTGCCTAGCTTGCCGTAGGAAACACGGAAAACTGTGGACATGGTGGCTAGTCAGTTAGCATAATAGCCATTTTAGGCTCTTAATTATGATGGCAAAATGTTTGGTAAAAAGCGATATTTTATCTGTTGATGAAGGGGGACGTGGAGGTGATGTGGCTAAATAATGGGAAACGTTTTTGGCAGAAAGGGTCGACCTTCGCGTGTAACGGAACAAGACAAAGCCATTTTGGTGAGCTGATAGCGGTTGTAGCAGCAGATTAGTCCCGTTACATTAAAACAAGTGTTTTTGTACAGCGCTGCACAGCGCAGCGGCCACTATAGCCTACGTGGATCAATGTTAACCGATGTGTTAAACATTGGATTTTACTGTTATTCACCGTTAGACAGAATTCCTTTGGTGGGAGGAGCTAAGTGTTGTAAATATCATGTAATAAATATTGATTTGGTGATTTGTTTTGACACATTGTCAGATATGTGGTGATTTGACTCTAGAATTGTTTTATTGTTTGCATTAACTTTACTTTAATTACTATTTGTCTATTTTTCTGGTCACTTGGAGTACTAGGCTTATGTATTTTACAAATTAGCCAGCTAGATTTTTTTTAAATTATTATTATTAATTTAGATGGTACATATAGGCTGTGTTGTTACTTGTTAAAATAGATCTGACTTTGTGCTCCCCCCCCCCCAGCAATTGAAGCAGCAGAGAGATAAGCTGAAGCAGTACCAAAAGAGAATCACCCTACAACTGGAGAAAGAGCGACTTCTGGCAAAGCAGTTGCTAAAAGATGGCAGGAAAGAGTAAGCATAAAAAACAATAAATCATAATAAACTAAAACAATATCTGTCACCATGTAGGCTAGTCACACCACTATGAAGGCAGGCAAAAGTAAAAAATGAAAAGGTTGTTATTAGTTAAAAATAATCCATATGGTTGACCAAAGTGCAGCTTTAGTGCAAGAAAATACTGTTCTTTAATTTATTTGTTGTGTACTACAGGTAATAGTAATTAGGAACACTGTAGGTGGGTTTTAAATCAAAAACAAAACACTGCTTCACACAGATATTGAGGCTTGAAATCTCCTGAGGTGCAGAACCCTCCACGGGCTCAATGGCATCATCTGTACTTGTATCTGTTTTATTCTGTATGCAATGCTACACACTGTATGAATACCTCAGAAACAACATACTCTTTCCTGTATTATGTTTTGTTTTTTTATTTGTTTTTGCAGAAAAGCACTGCTGCTTCTTAAGAAGAAGCGATATCAGGATCAACTACTAGACAAGACCGAAAATCAGATTTCAAACCTAGAGCGCATGGTAAGTTTTTTTTGATTACATTACACTATTTGATTATGTTTTAAGTCACCAAGCCACAGCCAATGGGTGTGTCAGGTTTATACGTTATACATTTGTTTTAAAGACAGGGTTTGTACAAAGTCTGGAAAGTTTGGAAAATGCTTCATTTTAACCGTTATGTTTTAAAGGTTAGGAATATGCTTGAATTCAAATATACTTCTTGAAAAATGCTTGATTTTCAACATAATCTGCTGTTTCATCATCTACACAATCACTCATGTAAACCAAAAATCTTTTAATATTTGAAATGAAACGATCCCGTTGTCATATTTGTTTGTTGTCTCCTGGAATTTATAGGCATTTTACTCAGAAGAGTAAGAAGAAGGGTTCAATGTGAAATATTAAAATAAAAAATAAAATATCTTCCAAAGTCTGCTTACTCATTCCACGTTCTGAAAGCTGTAATTTAATTTTTGATCTCTTCCTGTTTTGTCCTGTAATCTCCCTGTGTACTATAATTCAATCAAGCACATTTTCTGCAAAATCCAATCTAAATCTGAGCTGCAAATGTGCAGACTCTGATAATGGCACAATGGATAATGCTATTATCAGTATGAACTTGTTTTTTATTTTATTTTTACAGTATATGGCTTAAATTCAAAGTAGTTAGGACTTATTGGTGTTGAAATGCTATATATAACATAATAAACCACTATGTAGTAAATGTTCTATGAGAGAATTAAAGCAGCATATTTGAAATATTTGCAACTTGGTTGATCTTGTTTGTCATGCATGTCTGTAATTTTTTCTGTGCTATTATTTGTCAACAGGTTCAAGATATTGAGTTTATGCAAATTGAGATGAAAGTCATCGAGGGGCTTAAGGTCGGCAATGATTGTCTGAAGAGTATGCACGAGGTAGATATGCTTTTATGTTGTTTTCCTGCCTTTTATGTTTAAATATGCCTTTCACTTTCATGTGATACCAATACCCCCTTAAGCTTTAGATATGGGAGTGTATACTTCAACAATGTCCAAGTTTCCACTGATAAGCAGCACACTTTCTTTAATGTGATCCTTGGGTGAGGATTGCGCAGCAGAGAGAGCTTGTGGATTGTGTTAGCATAGCTGGTGCACATTGTTTGAAGATTAAAGGATTAAGAGGCAAAGCCTTGACTACAGCGGTGTGACTGCTGCACATCCTTGGTTACAGTGTACAGATCTTGCTCAGGAAATTCACAAGCCAGTCAGAATATGCGGAAAATACTTTTCATCCAAAACACCTTTTTCCTTCTGTAATATGGGCTTCCTTTTCTTGTTTGTGACAGATCATGTCAATTGAAGATGTGGAGAGAATCCTGGATGAGACGCAGGAATCAATTGAATATCAAAGGGTAAAATATCTGCTTGATGTCAGTAAAGTACACCTGTACAGAGCTATTTTATAATTGTTTATTAAAACCAGTATTGTATATGTTTATATTAGGTATAAGCTTGATATCAACTCAAATTCACTAAAATTGCACTATAACTAATGGTCAAGAACCAAGTATTGTTTTTTGATTAAATTTGAATGTTGTATTTGACTAGCAACTACTTTAATGATTTCTTAATATTAAAATATACTATATGTTTAGAGGATGCAGCAGTCTGCTTAAAACAGAACTTCCCTAGACCATGCAAAATAATGTTTGTCCATAGATAACTGTCCATGTTTATATAAAGTGGGCAAGAAACTGAGCTGTCACCGAGCTGTCAGCTGACACATTTTTTACTCCTGCAGCAAATAGATGAAATGCTGGCTGGAGCCCTGACGCAGGAGGACGAGGACGCTGTTTTAGCAGAGCTGGAAGCTATCACTCAGGTGGGTGTTTAACCTTTATTAATGCAGATAATGTATTTTTCTTCTTTTGTGATCAAATTATTATTCCAATTGGCATACACTCTCAAGCCTATCGGACTACAAACATTTTTATGTTCTCTGGAACACAGACACAGTCTTCTCAATTTGACAAACAACATAATATTCCTCTTTTAACTACATTTTATCTACAAATGTTTTGGATGTACCATCAACCGTGTTTGGGTTAAATAACTTACCTCTATTTACACATTTGACGTAAAATAGAAAATTTTAAAATGTAACCACATGTCTTGCTCAGTGGTATCGTGATAATCCATTTGTCTCCCTGAATTCTGAAGCTTGCACTGCCAAAATGTCAACTTTTTAGGAACTAAAAATGTGTTTTCAGCTTGGCAGCTACATATTTTTTTGCTCTTCTAGTTGGTCAGTGATTTTTTTTTTTTATTGTTACAACTTTGTTTGTTACTCTGTCCCTTCTCCTGAAACAGGGAGAAGATGTAGCACTTCCAGAGGTCCCCACTGAGCCAATACCGGAGGTCCCAGAGGCAGCTAAAGCTGAACCAGGTGCAGTTAATTTTCTTATTTCACACCACGAAGCGTTCCTTACACACTTGATGTATTTGTAGTTGATGCCAGACTGATCATATTTGCTTTACTTTGACTTTCTTTTTTAGAGAGGAGAGAAGCAAAGAACAAGCCAGACAGAGAGATGTTGGCAGCCTAACAGACTGAATTTGTGGTTGGGAGCAGGCTGTCTTTGCACTGATGGGCGTTCTGTTCATTTCAGTATTTCATCCCAAATTGTTAGTAGGTGAAGGTGGGACCTGCACACACTTTACAGAATCAGCACTGTGTCTAAACTCTGGTTCATTGCTCACCTGAAGGATCTACATAAAGGAAGTGAAATGTTCTTTTCGTCTATTTCTGACTTGGATTAGCAAAGCAATGTCACATTGTAACTGTTCTGGTTATGGAGTAAAAGAATGAAAGGACTATTTTTTAAATGTTTTACACATTAATGTCAGTTGTTCTGCATAGTAAACTGAGATGTGGCAACAATATGTTTTCTTGGCTTTTCTTTCACAAACTGATTTCTCTTTTCAAAACTGTGTTTAAACAAGTAAGGTGCTATGACTCTATTGTCATTGTTTCAGTTTGTGTATCATGCATTCTCCAGAAGGGGGCACTCCTTGCTAGTTTTTATTTTTTTGTGACTCAACAGTATACAAAACAGGTGTCTTCGCTCACATCCCATCAGTGAAGTGCGTGTGTTTGTGTGTGGTTATTGACAGAAAGTAGCAAGCTCATGTTGCTGATATGTGGGAGATGTTTAGACAAGAAAGCCAATATAGTATTTACAATCCTACACTAAGTGGGCACTTAGACTCTAATTATTATGTACAATGAAGCTCAAATTATCCACTGTGAGAAAGAGATCACCTATGTTGTTACTGAAAACAGTCAGAGTATGACTTGCTTACAGCCTTACACAATGCAGATATATACGCACGTAAAATACTTTTTTGTAAACAAGGGAAACTTAATTGCAACAACTGTACTGCACATCATTTTATGGGTTATGGCAGCAGCAATGTGCACAAAGGCTTTAATGGACAGAGGCATTCACCACACGGGTCCTCTGAAGCTTACAGGTGGACATGGTACACTGGGGGGCAGGATGCTTACTGTATATCTGTCTGCTATGTCTTTTGTCTGGATTGGTTTCATATAGACAAGCCATTCTTTGCCCAAGTGGTGCATGGGGGGAAATACAAACAGGTTTGATTTGCTGTTTGAAAAAGGCTCCTTTGCTGTCTCTCCACCTATACATAATCACCACTGTGTAGCCTTTGTTTATACTCTATAATCGTTTTAGATGCTAATTTTCTTTTAAGCTCATAATAACAGACTAGAAGTCTCACTATAAATAGGCAAATAATGACAGTTTTCCAGGGCAAGAACAGTATTTAAATATTAGATGTTATAGGAATGGTGGAGCTCAATTGGTACAGAAATATGGGGGGCGGGCACCAAATCTGCACTTTAACAAAAATGGTGCTGCGTTAAGATGCTGTAGGAAATATTAGGTTTAGGGTTTGAGCACGCAAGTGGTGAACAAACGTTCTGTAGTATGGAAGCCATGTCAACATGTTAGTGATTTGATTATATGTCACTGACTGTCGTTATAATGTGGCTTATGTGAAATGCTAGCCTTTATTATCCCCCTTTTTTAATTGTAGGGTACAGTAGGCTAATTTAGTTTTTGTAATATTTAACGATCGGTTACATTCCTGAATTCGTCCTGTCCACCGATGTGCCGTGTGTTTTTAATTATAAGTATATGGTATTTTAGAAGTAAACGACTGACTACATTTCTGAACAGCGTCTGAGATTGCGAGAAAAGCTCTCGGGGAGTCCATGAAGGCAGCAGCGGGCTGTCAGCTGTGGAGAGGGAAGGTGTGTTTAGTTGGAGTGGGGTTTCGGGAGCGCAGGATCGTCTCACTCTGACGGGCGCATTGCCTCGCCTATTGTTAGATCAAACTCGTATGTTTACCCATTTCTCCCCTTTTACGCGGATACACGTTTAAAGAAAAAAACCGTTTATGGTCCTGGCTGAAGATTTCACGATGTCTCGCACCGACGAGGTTCACCGTATGACGGAAAATGTCTATAAGGTAAGGTTCAACTAATGAATAAAGTTTTGAGACGCATATGATAATACGATTTCAGCTGTTGGACACAATTCCGCTACACTTAATTACTCATTGGCCAAGACACATTCAGACGTTTTTTTTTCTTCAACGATAATCTCTTTAGGGTGAGGCGCAGTAGCTCAGTTGGGTGATTTTTTTTTTTGATCAGTTGCCAATTGACCAAAATGCTCTGTCTTCCATATCCACATATATTTGCGCGACACCGGGTTTGATAATTAAGGCAACACCTCTCAGCTAAAATTGCCCCCGTGCTTACAAAATCAGTCATTCACTCACTCAGTCTGTTCCTATATGTAGGAATATATTATATTCCTGTAGTCCACCTACACTCATAGTAGTGTGGTCATTTCTAGAATATCAGCGGATTTCTAGTGCCTAGTTTTCTTGCTGAAATAGGGGCATATTTCATTCCAGAAGTCAGTGACTGCCAGAGGAGGTTGGGCTTATCTGTTGCAACAAGTGAACATTTGCCCTATAGGGATTTCAACGTTCAAACCTGTTCTACATAGAAACCTGTGTGAACTTTGCATGCAGTTGGTAAGCCTCAGTACTAGTGGAAAAAAGATGCTCAGTAAAAAAACAAAGGAAATCTCTTGATCCCCCCCCCCCCCNNNNACACACACACACACACACACACCTTTTATTTAATTATTTGATTGTTTTGTCTGTGGAATGGCAGAAGAGTAAAAAACAACCAGCAGTCCAAAACCAAAATGTGTTCAGTTTTGCAATGATATAAAAAACGAAGAGAACCAGATAATGTGTGGATTTGTCATTTATTAACTAACAATGACAATAACTAAAACGTTCAATTGATTATGAAAATGGTGGCAGATTGACCTTCCGTGGAACAACTAATCCATGAATCGCCTAATCGTTTCATCAGTGATTTCTATTTAATTCATTACAACTTACCCCAGGCTTTGGTTCACTATCTTTTCCGTGTTTCAGAGTTGCAGGCACCTACCAATGCAATGCAAACAAATCTCTATGTTGTGAGGGCTCCACACCTGTGTCTTGTGATAATCTCGGGTTTCTATTTTGATTAGAGCTCACTGATACTTGAGGGCGTCTCTTTCGGTATATTCCTAGTCTTTATTTAGGCTACACCTTAAATGTTACCCTACTTTTAACTGCCCCTGCGCCCAAAGACAGCTGTAGTTCCCCTAATAGAAGGCCAAGAACGCGTAGAGGTTAGCTGCTCTTTCTCCTACAGGAAATAGACATCTATCAGAAAGGAGGTCAGATGAGCAGAGAGTACTGACTGACTGGTGCTTCTTTTAGAGCCAGCAAGGGAAGCAAATGAATCAGGTGGCGTTTTCTGTGCTGAATTGGTCACACAGCCTACAGTATATCCTTTTCATTGTGTGCTTTTTTTGTGCTATTCTCTGTCGGGTTTTGTCCAAGTGTTTACACCTACTAATGTGGGTTAATCAACATAGACTCACATGTAGGTGTCTGGATCCCGCACCCTTAGGGAGAACAGGTCCTTTCATACATGGACTCTTGCTCATTCAAGTGCAAGCCCAGCAGTGGGGCTCTGTCTCTGGGGTGAAAGCACCCCGTCAGAGTCCTGACAGCCAGGAACGCTGATGGGCAGTGGAGTGGAGAGAAAGAGAGAGTCCCTCTTCCACACTGGGGATCTGACCTTGTGGCAAAAGCTAGGAGGTCACAGAGAGTGTTATCTATAGTCACTGCTTATTTGGCACTCTTCATGCTTTCTCCACCAACCCTGCAGTGTAAAAGCAGGTCAAATTTGACTCCTGCCATATCTCAGTGATGATAAGCATCAGTCTTTCACAGTATGCTGCATGTGTTTAGATGTTTATACCCTCAAAACCACACTTGTTTTTTAAATTATGGCATTTTATTGCATGGATAGGCAGTAATTGGCCTGTTTAATCTCTGAAATCTGCTGCTATTAGTTTGGATGCAAAATGACACATTGTCTGAGGCTGAAGTGCAGACTTTATTAATTTCATGGGCTTGTCAGCTACATTGAGGGAATGGTGAAGTATTACAATTATATCACAATGGTATGACTTATGTAAGTAATTGAAAAGATGCTAAATGTATGCAAAATCTAAAAGTAAAGTTGAGTTCACCCCATCGTTAGTGGCACAGACAGCAGAGCACAATGATTGGACATTTCTCACCATTGTGCAGAGTGAGACTCAATGTTGATGTTCACAGTGTTGTTTCTTTGACTTTTTGTAGCTTCTTACCTTTTTATAATTGTTTTGCTAATTGTTTGCACTGATGATTAAACATGGAGAATTACATGCACCTCAAAGTGTTGGAAAAGCTCCAACAGCCAGTCACCTAACATTAACTTTGGGGAAAATTAATGGGACTTTCGTAACACTGGCTGCCCACTGTAACCCTGCCCATTTCTCTCTCTCTCTCTCGCTACACATTTTAAATGCCTCTGTAGACAGTAATTGTGTTTGTCTGCTTTGTATGCAAGCAGCCATCTCCAGAGGAAGAGGAGATGTAAAAACATACGGCGGCTGCAAAGTCATTGCAGCCAGCAGCTGGGCAGATACTGAGTAATCGCTGGGGAGAAGAGGGGGGTAACTGCACCGCTCTGACTCATGTTAGCCCAGTTGAGTGTGTGTGTTTAACAGGGCTGGGACTGTAGGCACAGTGAGGGCGAGACTGGAGAATCTCACTGCGAGCGCTGTTCCTTTGGTAAAGGCCAGAGACACTCCTTAGTTTTTTGAGATGACTTTATCTTAATTAACAGTCGAGGCAACCCAGCAATCCCAGTGTGATCCTCTGTGGCTCACTTCAATTCTCCTCCCTCACATAGACAGTTCCAGGCGTGGCGATTGGCATCTAGTCATTCACTGCGTTGACAGGGTGAGACAGATACTTAAGACTGACACTCAGTGCTTGCGTGTTTGTGTGTGTCTGTGTGTGCAACACACTCATCTCCACCAGCTGGCCGTGTCGCTTGGTGTCTGAGAGAGGTGGTGCCCCGGGTCAAGCCTCTTAACATGCCGATGGATGAAGTCTGAGCACCGACCTGGCCTGGGGGTGGGGGGAGGACGAACTGAAGTGAACAAACAGATTAATCAGACTAGAGGCTGAAGAAGAATGGGGCTGTGTGTTAAATCAGTCGATAATGAAAATTGCTACCATGATTTCCACCGTAGACTTTTAACCTGAAGAGTAAAGGTTGTGGAAGGCTAAATGGAAGCGAGGCAGTTGAACACACCCTTTAGCACAATATGACTTTTACTTGTATTTCTCCAGAGGCTTTGTCACAGGAAGTGTGTGCTCTGTGCCTGATACATGTGGTGCAGGTTTTGAACACACCCTGGCAGGTAAGGGAATAGAAGGGTGTGTCTCGTCTCTACCAGCCTTGAGGACAAAACTCATTTTCCCATGCAGCGCCACTCCCTAATTGTCAACACAGCTTGGAAAACAGCAAATGCCACTTTCTCAAATGGCTGTTATGAAGAAGGAAAAATAGTTGTTTGACGTCAACTGGATCAAGTGTGATACTCAATACTCTCTGGTTACAAGATCTCCACTGTGTCATGAGTGTGATACTGCTGCAGTGCGCTGTTTGATAAAAATCCTGAGCTGAAATGCAGCTTTTCTGCCTATAAAGACATCTTGTTACATAATAGGTTTCTCTCTCACTTGCTGTATTGCCATGACATTCACACTACACTCAAATTAATGATATTCTGATAATGATAAGAGGACTACAGTTTCACCACAATCTCATGTGGGAGATCTGAACAGGTGGTCTCTTAGCAACAACGTGCCATTATTCTTATGTGTTTCTGTCATATCATTGTGCTAAAAGACTTGCAGTTGGTGAAGGGCTGGAGAAGGCGAGTGAGAGGGAGGAAAAGCGATGGAGAGGGGGGTTACGTAGTTTGTTTCAGAAAGAGATAAAAGCGAGATGTTGAACCTGTTGTAATGGATGAAAAATGCTTCATAAAATGCCCATAAGGGGTCCAGTGTAAACCAGCCCTGTCCTCTGTATATACAGTGCCATGTTTTGTCCCTGTGGTCTTGCATTAAGAAGTCATCTGGAGTCACTTGAATGAAGACGCCATCCATCACTTTATTTACCTTTTTTGTCTAGAAGTATATCACATCAGGCACCACTTGCCTTTTATAATACGCAATTCAACTGAGTTTAAAATGACTTCAGCTCCTGAACATCTGCCTCCAGAATATAGTGTTTCAACAAGTTTATGCCTGCTGGTGCCTGGGGCCTTGAAAAGATTGCATTATGCACTGCAGGAGATATCATAACATTCATTGCCTGTGGAACAGCAGATTTGTTCCCTGTGCCTTTGACTGCGATGCAGAGAGGACTATTGCTCCACACACCCACCTTCTCTGCACGTCTGGGGGCGGATGGTTTAGAGACATTCTCTCTTTTCTTTTACTCATCACTGCTTTTCCAAGGACAGAGACTGGAGATGCTCAGTACTAAATCCAAGGCTACACTGTATTGAGCTTCGTAGCCATTGCTGACAGAAAAAGTTGATTTGAAGTCACCTTGTTAACATGGCTATCGTCCAAAATATGACTTATCTGTCACAAAAACGGCATGTATAAGGTTATGCTTTGCTTTATAGAAAGCATTAAATTGCTTTTATTGTGGGGGTGGAAGAGAGAAGGAGATGAAGAGAAGGAAAAATAGATGGAGACATTCCACATCCTTGTTGAAATAGTCCCTAATTACTGTGGAGGGTGAAGCTGTAATTACACAGAATGAAAGAGACACACAGAAGCAGAGACAGAACATTTCAGTTTGTACTGTGGCAGTGGACAATGGCCTTACATTTATGGGTCATGGGCTACAGTTAACATGCCTGTGGCTGGTGTTACTGTATGTGTCTGTGGCAGATGCTGGTACTTTCAGTAGCATTGGCCACACTACACCCACTAGGCTAGCTGAGCAGTCAACCACAGTGTTTCTTTGAGCCCCAGACCAGCCATGCTATTGTACAGAAAGTAGGAAATTCGACTTGCATACCCACGCGGTTTGAATGTTCCTTTTGCTGAGGACATTTTCACACAGTAAAACTTTGCCATTGGGATGTAAAGTGACTAATGCAGCAGACACACTCTGATACTTCCAGTTTATTTTTTTTTTTTCAAATGTAAAATCAAAATGTATTTACATCTGTAATTTAAGGGATGTTCACCTGGCAATACAGCAGGATGTACATTTTTGTCACAAGCTGCAGAGATGCATCAGTATGAAATAAAACACAGACGGTGAAAAATAGTGCCTCCTCTATGTCGCATTCAAATTGAATGAGCACTTAGAAAGACTGGCACTGTGGGACTTAAAGATATGAATGCATTTTGAGTTTACATTTTGTTAAACACTGGAATACATGGTTTTCTGTCTATTTTTGACTGTAGTGGAATCTGAATGTTGCAAGGAGGAGGTCGACTGCGGGACCCTCATACAATACATCCATAATTCATAAACACCCTTCCTGAAAGCTTTAAAGCTGTCATGCAAAATGTGAATTTGCTGATATTCTCTTTATTTAACCAGTGATGTAACCCAAACTGAAATGAAGTTCTTCATTGCATAATGTGTTGTTTTTTCATTTGATGGTTATTTGGAGAAACAACGATCTCTGCTATCTGTTTATTGCCTTCCTGCTTTCACAATTGATTAGAACAATATTTTGAGGGATTTCAGAGTAATGCATTTCTCTTCTCAGCCAAAATGACTGGACCTTTTTCTGGTTAAAGAACTAAAGCTAGCAAATAAGTCTGGGTCTCGGTTGCTGTGGTAACCAGCGCCTGTGTTGGGTTAGTTGAGTGGCTGATGCTGGGCTGTGTGTGTGTGTGTGTGTGNNNNGGGTGGGGGGTGGGATGGGGGGTGGGGGTGGGGTCACACTGGCTGCAGATGACAGCAAAGCAAACAAACGCAGTAAATAGTTGATGTCTGGCGAGCAAATTATTTGTTGTGTGCCGGCAGCAGGAGACACTGCAGTGACTGACAGTGAAGCGCTGACTTCTTCTTGACTTCTCGTCAAGATTCTGCTGAGTCAAGACTTTCAATATGACTTCTGTGACAACAACCCACAATTGGATCCCTGCTACTAATAAGGTAGCTTTAATAACTAGGGCTTAATGTTGCTTGCTTGAGCTGGACAAAAAGGTCACAAGAGGTCAGCTTTTCATCTCCAATGTCTCTGACACTCCATAGAAATAATTCTCATTAAGGTAGTTATCCAAGTCAGAGGAGACAAAACCTTCCCCACCCAATCCCAACAGAAAACTGGGATAATTCAATTGGCGTTGTGCATTATGTTGTGTATTATCTGTAACATGAGAGCAAGTGCTGAAACTGTCAGTATTTGCTGCATCAACACACAAAGAATCACCCGGCTCTTTGTGAAGTTATAAGAAGAACGTCTTTGATATGTTCAGTATGGATCCCTGTCTGTGTTTGACATGACTGATGTTCAATATACTCTGTACATGTCCATAACAAAAGAACACGAGAGCGCCTCTCAAACTGTACAGAGTCTTTTCTCAGCTCAGATGTTGAAAAGTTTGCTCTTCCTCAATACAACTTGGAAAGGGCACAAATATTCACGTGGTATTATTGGATTTGAAGTTTGCCTTGGCTTCCACTGAAAGCACATGCTGTGCCTACTGCAGTATTAGTAAGGCTTTAGGTATGCAGGAAGGACAAACTTCTTCATGGCATCCACTCAAGTGTATACCTGGACTTGACTCTGAAATAAGCACGTGAGAGTCAATGTACTTTTAGAAAGTTCTCTAACCTCTCTTTTAGCTGTATTGCAGTAAGAAGTTGGCTGTGTTCCCTTCACTTGCACAGTAGCTCTGCAGTGATTTTTAGACTCCTTGTACTCCACATCCCCTGCTGTTGTGTTGCCCCCTCAGTAACTCATGAAAATGCCACTATACTATACACTACAGGGAACTGATCTAAGATTGTCAGATTTAACAAGAAGATTTTCACCATCCCTTACGAGGAAATGGGTTTTAGAAAAGTTTTATTTTGGAGGATGATCTTTAAATTGAATTGGCATTCTTCTCGTGGAAGGTAATAAGATCTGTATGGAATGCAACCTCTTACAAGTGGCTGTTGTCTCTCCAATGTAGCATTCAAGTCTGACATTCTCGGTTATGACAGCAGGAGAAATAGCTTAAAAATATAAACAATTTATGATGTGCTGTGGCCAGCCTTGGTACTAAATTGACTCAGAAATAAACAACTGTAATGTTTAATCCAGACTGGCCTTTGGCAAACATACTCCACACATTGTCTGCTTTTTCAGTACACTTAAAAGTTGGAAAAAGTTTATCATACACTGTAATACATTTAATTCATAGTTCTATATATAATGAATAACTTCTACAATCAGTTGTCCATGCTCTTTGACCTTTAACGCAACATTTCAATGAGAATCACAGAAAATCGTAACTGTCCCTATTATGTATTTTCCATTCTCCATCTTCCATCTGATATTTACGATATGCTCTTAAAGGCAGCAAGAGGTGTTTTTGACAGGTTGATTTGGTCAATTTGTCTGCTATTGTCAGCTGTAAGAATGTGAAGAGTACAATGACAGCAGCCAGAGCAAAGCGTACGATAGCCAGTCTATTGCAGGATCAAAAAACTCCAAACCTCTGTTTTGCCAGTCAAACTAATATTAAAGTGATGCAGCAGTTACTCTATAAGTGCATAGACTATTCAGACTCTCAAATCTGACCTTTTGGGCTCACTATCCCCACTGTTATTTGTGGGTGTGCTGGTCAGATTTGTGTGTTCAAGCATTGCTAACCTGAATGTGCATTTGTTCCTGTGGTAATGTAGAAGACATGTATACATAAATAAAATACATTTAAGTGTTTTTGTTGTTTTTCGTTTTTTTTACAGTAGCATTCAGACCCATAGTTGCCCCAAGGCAGAATGAAGTGGAATTTATTGTGAATATGTTTAGAAATGTGTTTACTTAGCTTTTACCCTGCCTTGCTGTGTTTCATTCCACAAGTAATGCCACTTATCTTTTCGCATCACATAATAATATGAAAACGTGATAAAGCCCAATTAACAGTTTTCCCTTTAGACATTATGTCCAAGCCTACATCAGTGCAGCAACACAGGGTTTCCCCCAGGAAACTGTTTAGCTGAGGTGGTGAGACACCCAGATCCTCCTGACGTGTCTGTCCTTGTTCCTCATCAATCAGTGGAGTCAACCAGACAGGAGATTACACTGCAACCTGACTATTTTCTCTTGGCACAGTAATTAGTTTATGTCAAAGGTCTTGGCTGTCCTCCAGCAGCTTGAGACCCATCATAAACTCACACACTGCTCCATATTAAGAAGGAGAAGACCACCTGTGTTGTCATAAATCCATCTGCACATTATCCTCTTTCTTTACATTCCTCCCTGATTACATCATTACACTCGGCTGCCTCTACTACCTGTCACTGCATGACATGTCCTTACAGTCCTCACAAATACAGTAATTGGTAGATTCAGTGCTCATTTGATCCTGGGCATTTACAGGCCTGCGGCTTGTTGCTGTGTAGAAGAGGGAATGAAGAGGAAGGAGCGAGGGGAGGGTGAGAAGGAACAGATGATGGCATCCTGGCTTCTGATTGCGCGCGATTCCCCCTGGTTCTAATCAGCTGGTGTTACTTTGAAATTACCCCCCTTGCATGTCATTACTGTAGGGGGTGTGTGACAGAACAGAATGCGCAGAGATGGATGAATATCCCATAGTTTGAATCGAAAATCTATTTCATATACTCTGACTTTGTTTCAATTGCTACTTCCGCACAGAGGAGAAATTCATTTGGTTAGGGCGCAGGGAGAAATCATTTAAATCCTCTTAATAATGTTTTCCCTTATCTGCAGCCTTTATGCTTGTGCTCCCGAGTTCTCCATATTCTTCCTGTCGAGACTCACAGCACAAATCAGTGTCAGACAGATTTGATTAATTTTGTAGGAGACATTTCTCTGCCCTCCTTTAATTGTCTGCTTTAATTTTTTCCCCAAGTGCTGATAATGAATTAATTCAGTTCCCCATGTAGGCAGTCACTAAATGGACAGCTTCTCTGTCTCCGGAAAGGAAAAGATTACACTTCAGCCGTGACATATTTCCTATTTTATTATTTCTTTAATTGAAAGATGATACCTGGGAGTGTTTGAATGGGAAGGGATATACAATACATGATTATACATCTTTGTTATAATTCTTAAAATATTCCATCCTTGCAATTTTCTACTCAATCACCTGCTCTCTCTCTCTCTCTCTCTCTCTCTCTCTCTCTCTCTCTCTCTCTCTCTCTCTCTCTCTTCATGTCACACAACTTAGTACCTCCTGGCCCCATTTCCCAATTAGCTGCCACAATTAGGATAACAATGTAGTACAAGAGAACTGGGATGACAAATTTAGCAACAATGGGAAGAGAGGAAGAAAGAGACTACCTCACTGTTTTTTTTTCTCTCCACTTCCCCTTAGCTCTATGTCACTGTAATTTATGTCTCTTATATAATGGTTATATATGTGGTTAATCATCTTAATTCTTTATTCAATATTGTATTTTCTGTGTGTTTTTATTCAGTGGCAGTGGGTCAGCGCGTGTGTGTGTGTGTGTGTGTGTGTGTGTGTGTGTGTGTGAGAGAGTGTACAGTATGTGTAAGAAAGGCGACCGGTCCTGTGTCAGCTACCTTTGGCCTCTTCTGTGGGAGTGTGTGCCGTAATGATGCTGCACTCGTCTTTGCTTTGTTATGTAATCCTCCCACCACTTTGAAACACCACCACTCTTTATTATACAGCCTTGTATTAATGTAGGTGTGTACACGCACATGCATGAGTGTGTGTGTATGTGTGTGATTTGCACACACATTCGTGTGACCTATTCTGATCAATGGGATGCACTTTACATCGGAATCAGGCAGAGCGAAGAAACATTTAGGAATAAATATTTCCATACAAGGTCCTGAGGGATGTGTTAGTCTTTTATCTTCCCAGAGGCAGAGAGAGCGGGGATACCTTTTTTATAAGAGTGCTGTGTGTGTGCTTGAAGATGGGATTTTCCTCCAATTATGCTCCCATCCTTCTAGTATATTAGACAAGCAGAGCCTGATTGTAAATAAAATGAATTAAGCATGGTTTGCTTTTAGAGTAGTTTACAATTCTCATTCTGCCTTCTCTTTGTGGTTGCTTTAGCATAAGTCTATGTAAAACAATAAGCTGACATGATTCCCTCTGTAAAAAGCAATCAGCTGTGTATTCAAGAGTCTGTAGAACATTAGTGTCTCATAAGTGTCTCTCCAAAATCTCACTGTGTTCCTGAGAGCTGCTGAGCCGGTGCACAGTGGACTTGCTGTGAGTCCATTTTGCTTGAGGGCTAGACCCAGTTAACGGAGGTAGAGAAATTTAACAGGGAGGATGGTGACCTCTGTGTTCAGCCAGCCAATAGCCATGGGAACCTGAATAACACCGTACCTGTCTTTTTGCTCGCTGTTACATTTTCTGTCACAACGACCAAGGCCAGAATTTAAGGTGAAAGTAATGAACCGACTCTAATATGTTTTGTAAAAATGTACGCTAATTCATGTGTTGATTAACAAACATTATTAGCAAGTGAACCATTTTACGGTGATTAAAAACTATATAAAATAGGTCAAGCTGCATCTTTTACGTTTTTTATTTTTTTGTGATCCAGGTCTACTCTTTGCTGTAGCGGCTTTAGATGCAAGCACAGTCATGCAGAGGCGTGGTAAAATAGTTACTGTTGGTAATGAAAGCATCAGTGGTTCATGTCTGACTCATTGGTATTTTTTGCTGTAGGTGGGTTATGCTGCACTCAAGCCACTTGAACTATGACTCCTGACAGGATTGGATGACACAGCAAGCACACACACGCACACATACACCGTCCTATCCAAATCTAGGCTCTCATTAAAAACAAAAGACAGACAGCAAGATGAAGGCAAAAGCAAAAATGCTGAAGCCTGACTGAAGATAAGAGATTTTCAGGATGAGCTGCCGGGGTTGTTTCAGGTTGACACTGGTGGCACCATATTATTCTGCCACTGTGTAGATCCATGCTAGAAGTAGATTATTAAGTGTTCTCCTGCAGTATTGATGGCTTGTGTAGGGACTGCTGCTGCAGCAGTGTTGTGGTTGTCTCTCTGTCCCCTGGCTGTTCCTGACTAGCTGACTGGGGACCGGCTAATTGGAGGAAGCCCTGGAGGAGCGCAGGAGGAGGAAGGAGAGGAGAGGTGGAAGAGAATTAGAGGAAACAATGGTGGTGGGAGATGTCAGGCATCATGCATTCTCCGCATTTAAACCGACTCTGCCTGCAGTGTAGTATGATACTATATCTCCACAGTAACGCAACATATTGTGGCTGCTGCCATGACAAAAAATCAGCTTAGTTTCTTGTTATAATGAAAATGAGATTGTTTTCTTGTATACTACTTGAATTATATAAAGATTTATATATTTTTCATTGTTAGGGCATACCAACTTATCATGTTATATAGTTACAACAAGAATGGTAGCAGGAATGCTCTATCCTCATTTACATTATACAGTAAACTTTGTCTAATGTTATAGTAGCAATTTTAAGTCTAGATGCTGATGAATTATGGCCAGCAGCAGCATATATTATGTTCATCTGTATCTACACTGCTCTGTTCTCCAGCAGCCATAATGAGTGTGTCCATAATGTATTGCTCTAGGGTAACTATATGCATCCCTGTCAATGCAAATTTCACAGTCACTTTGTTTTTAGTCCACGATCGAGTACCTCCCCCACTCCTCTGCCACCATCATCAACCCCAGCCTCTCCCGCCTCATCCCACCTGGACTATTTCTCACTATAAGGGGCCAGGGGGTGGGTGGAGGAGCCCATTCCTGCCCCCATTAACATTCAAGACAACCACTGAGTGTGTCCCAAGATTCTGTTGCTGGCTGTTTACTTTGTGCGAGACAGATTTTGTGCGGCTGAAGGAGGTTTGTGTATGTCAGAAAGAGAAAGAGAGGCAGGAAGTGGGAGAGAAAATGAATAGTGCAAGGTGTAAGTCTTCATTCTCTGCCCTTGAACCCGCTCTGTTGATAAGTGAAGCCGCCACCTCCCATCTATCTCTTGTTTTCTCTTTCAGACCATCATGGAGCAGTTCAACCCCTGCTTACGGAACTTTGTTGCCATGGGGAAGAACTATGAGAAGGCCCTTGCCAGTAAGTCCTTTTTTTCTCATTTATTTTCTCTGTGCTTTTCCCTGCAGGTTTAGGCTCACAGCCAAACCAGCACTCTCTGTCTCTTTCTATCTCTCTCTGTGTATAAAGCTATCTACCTATGTTTCTTTTTGTCTTAAGGACAATATTTATTCTCGTATCAAATGGCCAGACCTTATCATGTGGTGTGCAGCCTCTGGCACAGCTGGTATACTGTAGTGGACGTGTATTCATAGAAACACAAAAGGCCTTTAATCTGATATAGAAGTGAGGATAGCTCGCTGTCAGCAGGCAAATTCACAAAGGAAAACATGGATATACGTATGTCACACCCTAAACACTTAAGCACTGCACCATGCTTTTTTGAGATACTTCATTTGCCCTCTGACTTGGTAACAATGTCCCAAAACACCCCGCAACCTTAACACAAGGCCGAACCCCCTCAGTCCAACTAATCCAGCAATAAGTGGGGCTTCTCCCCCCTCCCCAAGCCTGTGCTTCTTTCCCCTGACACACACAAACAGTAACTAATCCTGGCCTTGGTGTAGGTAGGAGACAGACTGGTAGGGACTCACTGAGCCATTAAAGACCCACTTTGCAGGATTGGCTCAACCCAAGGGACTAAGAGGCTCTGATTTGCGGGGGCCATATGGGTGCAATCACTGAAATGATTCAACACAATAAATGCCAAAAGGGCTTCACGGGTAGGCCTGCTAGATCTGGATATGGGGCATGTTCCAGGTTTTTCAACACAGCAGTCCGTCTCTAAATCTCATAGCATTTGGTAAGTGTAAAAGCAACAGCTGCATACAACTGAGTGATTCCCAGCTGCCTACCAAACACTTGTTTTACAAGTCCCCCGACAGCATGAGGAGAACAATGTACGTACAGGATATGATCGTTGTCCTGATTAAGAGATGTGTGGTTCTTCCTCCTCTTCTCCAGAGTGAAGGATGAGTGATGGATCAGTAGCTCTTAGATGAGCCCCTCCCCTACAAAATTGTCTGTCTGCCTTGCAATCAGAGATCCAGTAATCCCCTCCGTCTGTCTCTGTGAGCCCCTCACCACACATTTCATTAGACAGAAGTAAAGTATCCATATAGATCCAGCTTATCTACTCAGCCACTCTTCAGCTGCACACGCACCCTCTCACATGCTGCAGCAGCATCAGCAAGAAGAAAGTGTCTGTTGCCTGAGATCACTTTGAAAATCTGCTGTTGCTCCTACTCGCGCAGCCCTCTACCACACATGTGCAAACTCGCATGTACAGACACGCACACACATTCACACACACTTTTCACATCAAGGCAGGCAGGAGGTCTGTTTGGCAAAATGAAGAGAAATCAGCCACGATACACTGGAGGGGCTCTGCTCTCAGTTCTCAGGTGTTCCCCCAGCAAGAGAGGAAGGAGGAAACGCATGCCATCTTTTGCCTTTGACTCAGCTGTAATTGGGATTAGCATTAGCATATGTCCCTCAGCCTCGGAGCCGAGCTGCGAGGCTTCCAGCCTGGGAGACTTCTTCTATCGTAGGGCTGCATCTGTCTGCTAGAATTAGCCTGCCCCTGCCAGGCTATTGTTGTAAATGTGTCTCTCACCTGGCAGCTGTCTGCAGGCACAGGGCCCATCTGTCACCTGGACCGCTGTTGAATTCAACTCCAAAAGCAGAGGCCATTATTCACTGGAGATGGGCTGATTGGCAGGTTGTATGGCAGTCAGGCAGAAATCACTGGAAGCTGACTCTGCCCTGCGTGACCTTTGTTGGCCAGCACAGCTGCAGTTGGAATAATAGGGACTGAGGTTGGATATTGATCTGGGCAACCAGGAGTACTGTTGATCTTTACTTAGTCCGTGAGAGAGAAGAGGAGGTATGGCTGCTGATTAGGATTAACCTCACAAATTGTTTTTGTGTATAGTCACGGTCTAGAGCAGAGGTCAAGCATTTTGTTTGTGCATAAGTAGTATGTTTTAGTGACCCTTGAACTCTCTTGTATATTAGTGAAAAAACAGATCATTTTAGCAGTTGGGTAACTCCATTAGATTATAAAGGCAATTAGAGTTACATTATTACATCAGTGCTAGAGGGAAAGACTCCTTTCACTTACCTCCTCCCCTGAAAAGTCACGCTGCAGTGTCAGCCACAATACAGCACGCCTGAAACCAGTGGACATCCAGAGTTGCAGAGGGACACCCCCAGCAGGTTGAAGCCTTGTCTATACTGGTGTATGAACCACAATCCATCCATTAATCAGTCACCAAGTCACTGTGTCTCCCTGCTGTCAGACATATTGACAAAAAAAATGAAATGGAATGGCAGAATGAAAAGGCCCAACAGCATGTGGTTAGCAGTATGAGATTTCTATTTCTTTTGCTGGCAAATATTGAATTTTAGTGGTCCATTTGGTCATGGATCAAAAAGAGCCCAGGAATGAAAAATGCCCCAAAAAATGACTCGAACACCAGCTATTATAACTTTAAACACACATAAGCACGAAATATGATTGACTCACTGTAATGTGTGACACTTATCATAGATGTAGCAATAGACAAACAGGAAAAAAAAAAACATGGAAATAAGCAAAGGAAGTGTTTCCAGTTGTTATTTGTAAAATCTGATGAGTGCGGAGCAACATTAATTCATTCATACTTGATGCCAAAAAAACCCTCTAAATATTAAACTTTATGTTCACATACAGCCCAAGGTAGACCCCAAGGTCTTTCCTTCTCATTTTAACACTAAGCCAGAAACAAAACATAATAGAAAACACTTTTTATGCTTGTGTGGCTTCCCCATCAAGCACAGATTATCAGTCAGGAAATTATTTCCTCTTTGCAATCAACATGCAGAATGCCAACAAGATGATGTTGAGTAATTACGTAGCAACATCAATGTTGCCTTATTTTTCCGATGGCGAGAAGCTGTGAGTCACCACTTGAAAAGCATCATGAGGAAAAGCAGAGCTAGAAAGAAAGAGAATGTGAAAGGAGAAGAGAGAGGAGAAGTGTTTCAGCATCACTGGCCAGACTTATGACGACTTTGTTTACACAAAGCGAAGCTGTATAATGGTTTGTCTTTTCCAAAAACTGCGGCAGTACTGTAACTTTTAACTTAATCATCATCCTGCTTTCTCTTTGTTCTTGCTTCTCTAGATGTGACATTTGCTGCCAAAGGCTACTTTGATGCTCTGGTCAGAATGGGTGAACTGGCCAGTGAGAGTCAAGGATCCAAAGATTTAGGTAAGTGACTGACATACACCTGATGACCTCTGACTTTTGCCACTCTTCTCTGTTTTTCTTTCTTGGTGTTGGCCTTGGGCACACACACACACACACACACAAACGCACACGTCATCTAACATCAGCTTCCTGTGTAAAAATGTAAGGGGAGCTAAGTGTGTGGGTTGATACAGGAGGTGTGTTTTTTAATTAGAATCTTTACTGAATCATTTTAGTCATAAAGCAAGTTTGTTGTCAGATTGTGCCCTGGAGGAAATAACTTTTTTTCAATTTATGGGCCTTCTTTTTGTCAAAGGAATGTCATCAGAGATAGAACATTAATGACTGCAGTATAGTAAGCAGGTGGGAGCTGAGCATCATTTATTTAGTACAGACGATGGTAACATGTTTTGATCCGAGCTGAAGATTGATTTTGGAAAAGCCTTTTTATATGGCTGGTAAGAGTTTGCCAGTTCAATGCGTTTCCTGTGTAATGTATATTCTGTGTGGAAAAATGTATTGGTATACCAGTGTTGCACCTTAGGTGAGATGTGTGTGTCATGTCAGTTAGGTGTGTCTGTCTATGTGTTACAAACACAGAGGTCAATTGGATAACCAACACCTGGTCCTCTCACACTGAGTTGTTTCCTAGGTGATCGGTGTCTCTCAGTGTGTCTGTATTTGCTGTCACCATCCCATGGGAAATCAGCTCCTGTTTGAAGGGATTCCCTTTGCACCGATTGTGCTTTTGACTGCTTGATCTGCGTAGAAGTAGCTGTTGATTTGACGGGGCCTTTGTTGAGATCCAGTTTGGGTTTCCTCCAGCCCATCCAACAGGGACTGACATGAAAGTGCTCTCAGGATGTTTTATTCAGTAAGCGGCCCCTTCTCTCTCTTCCCTCTATCTCTCTTCCCTCTATCTCTCTATCTCGTAGCCTCTGTGAGGTTTCCCATTGATCCCAAAGTTTACAGCAGTATCTCCATGTTGAACCGAGCCTCACTTACAGTAGCGGGCTCTTCCAAGCCAAACATCCTCAGCTGAACGAAAAGAGAGCAACATGTACGTGATCCGACTGACAGTCTTGTACCGCAGAACACCATGGCTCTAACAGCAAGGAATTCTACGTTATTTTAAAAAACACTTATTGTCAGACACTATTAAATGTGTGTTTACATGTCTGTGTGCTGGTAGGTGAGTGGACTCCCGCTTGTTATATTCATGAGGGAAGTAAAAATTCCAATTTTGGTAATTGTGTGTATATAACATATACAGTATGTGTGTGGGAGTATATCAATTTACTCACCTCTTTTGTCAGAAGTATGTATGACGGAACTGAAAATGGATTCCATTTTCAAAAGCCCTGCCTGGAGGAAGATCTGCAAGGGACTGAATATTTGAAATGACTAATTTTCCTGGTCATCTTCTCTGCCTTTATATCTGTCTGTTTTTGTCTGTGTTCATCAAGCTATGCCAAAGACTGAATGGCTTTGTGCAGTTGTAGGTTGAACAAGAAAGGTTGTGATGTAGCTAAAGATATTAGCCCATGTTGTTCATTGTCTCCAGTACAATGTTCCAGCTTCACCCAACACACCCCTGCATGCCACTGTGGTTCCCAAGGGAAGGATTGGTCTTGTTTTATTTTCCAGCCACCTGCTTGTGACTCTTTGGAGTCCCCGCCCTGAGGCCAATGCCAGTGCCCTGACCTCCTGTCAAACCATGTGCAGGGGTGAGACCCAAAGCTCAGAGTTTTCCTGTTTGGCTGGTGGTAGAGCACAGAAATATCCACAGGTTGGAGGAAAAGAGAGAGCTGGAGGTTAGCCAAACAGACCACAGCCTGTGTGCTAAGTTTGACAACACACAGAATATGGATGGAAGATACTGCTTGAAGATATCAATCTTAACTTAATTCAAGAATTAAATGTCCCTTTTTCTTCTGTTTGTTTCTCTTTAAATAAAGACAGTAAATAAGTCATTTGTATTAATAACACCCCCACTAAGGGCACATTAAGGCTTGAATAGAGGCATATTTTGGTCTCTCAGGCCATCAGACTCAGTCGTGATGGTTGTTGCTTGCTTGCTTGTCCCATTTTAACTCCAACTAGGCTCCGTTATGTATGTGATTTGAAATGTCTGCCCCCCCCACTGACTGATAGAGACGGACATGAGTGTAAACTCAGGCTTCAAAGCGTTGTGTTGGGTATTGGAGTGACTTCACTACGTCCATGATTTTCCACACTTGTAAGCAGTCACACCAGTCACATGATCAGTTGGCATCATGTTAATGTTATTCGTTTGTGGAGTTATTGACTTGACTGGCTCATTAGCCTAAAAAAGAGAAATATCTGCTTTTTTTCTGTGGCCTGTCTGTATTTGCGCATGCTCACACTTCCATATGCGATTACGAGCTCTTGTTGCATCTCTTTAAAGCCTGTTTATTCCATAGAGGCTCAGTAAGAGACGGGCTGCAAACGGTCCCACCTACACACCTAAGAGTCGGCAGCTGCTCTCCATCTCTTTCTTCCTCCCTCCTCCCTTTTTTTCCTCCTGTCTTTCTCGCACACACGCACACACACGCACACACACGCACATAAACATTATGCTTAAAGCAGGGAATGAAATTACTTTGTGAAATAATGCCCTCTGTTGCTGTTTTTATTATCAACAAATCAACATGCACTACACCCTTTAGAACACAGTATGCTCCCACAGGAATCCGCCCTTGTGTGTATGTGCATGCATCTGTTTGTGCTTATTATACTTATATGGTTGTGTACATTTTCTGTGCATAAATCTCCTGCCATTTCTACATGTTTATACAGTACGAGTGCTCTTTTAATCCACTTGTGTATATTTCCACCTAAAGAGACAGAGTCTCTCTCTTACTCGCCAGCCCCACTACTCCCACGCACTCCCTCCCACATATCTTCCTCTGGTTGGGCTAATCATCGCCTGTCACTTTTCCACCCACACACACACATGCACGCACGCACGCACGCACACACGCACACACACACACCTACCTGCTCTCCCTTCCCTCTCTTTCCCTTCTCTCCCTCTGTTTCTGCCTTCTTTCTCTTCTTTTATCCCTCTTCATGAAGGAGTGAGCACTTATTACCATTCAGTGACATGTGTGGCTTTCCAACCCTTCTAGGTAAATACAGGAAACACAGAGTTTTGGGGGGTATGTTTACAACAATCTTAACCGACCAGCTCTGCTCCATTGTGTTTGTTTCTCTGAACTAAGAGGCTTATTTTTTTACGACCAGATCCAAAGCCAAATAGGTAATTTACAGGTTTGAACTCCTCCTGAAATTCCTAGTATTTTGATTTGTCATCATTCCTAGAGCTCATCCTTTATCTTTGTTATAACTGACAGAAGTCCAACCAATCAGCCAACTTTGCCTTTTTACAGAAAGTCAGCTAGCTTGCATTCAAGTGCTTTAGAGTTGTACTTCGTAAAGATTAGTACGAAGTATGAACACACGTCATTTGTTTGAATTCATTTAAATGCAACCCAAACTACTTTGTACAATTTAACATTTGTGATGCCTCCGCTGCCTTATAAGACAATTGATAATGTTTCTGATTTTACATAGTCAGCAGACAGTCTTATCTTTATTCATGTTTTCCCATTCATGCATTTGAATCCAAAATGCTTCCTAACATTACTTCTTAAATGGTTTGGTTTCATGATTATCCGTTGAGCACGGCTCACTAGTTTCCTCAATTTTGCGTTAGCAAAGAGAAGAACAATAGCCTAGCTAACTGATAGGGCAGCATGGTATGTTGTGGATCAGATGGACAGTGCATTTTAAGAACGCCACCCACTGGAGCAAGGCACGGCCTATTGTTCTTACTGTGAATTTTGAATTTGAGCAGATGATTACAGTTTTTTTTTTAATCTATGTTCCAGTAGTGTTTTGCACAAAAACAAGACCAACAGACCTAAAGTTAGTTCATGAGACCCAATTTTATGTATATATCTCCTTTGTCCCACTTGAATATAATGCACTGACATGACCGAATGGTAAAGAGGTTATATGTACTATACTGAAAGAGATTTCTGGCAATGGGCCTGTTTACGACTCACCAGTATGGTAAGCCTGTGCTTCTAGTGTCCTCAGGTGAAGTCAAGTTGAGAGCTGCTCTGTGCTCGGCTGGGTGTGCTCCACTATGCTGTCCTACATGGCTAGTGTTTCACTGAAGTTATAAGGATTAGTGTGAAAGTCAGATTACAAACTACCTAATTCTAGCTCATGGATAGAGCACAGACTTAATGTACTGTATTTTGTATGTGCTATGGCTTTCCTTCATTCTGTCCTCTGGTTAACAATTAAAAAGTAAACTCCCTCTCGGGCCATTTGGCTGATTAGTCTGTTTTCAAGAACCTGGACAGGAATGTGAAGTGCTTACAGTTCAGCCTCCCCAGCCAGAGGAAATCAATTATCTTTCTCCCCTCTTATCAGCGTCTGTAACTTTGCTAATTGCCACTTTTTAATAATGTACATGTATGATTCAGCACAAAGACATGTCTTTTGGGAAATTACATGCATTAGAGAAAAAAACGGGGTCATATAAAACTGCAGTCAACCAATGGATTGCTTATGTTGCTGCTGGGGAGAGGGCCCACAAAAAAAATTAAACACCTCATAGCCCTCCCAGTAATTACCTGAGGAAAAAAAAAAAAGGTTCACACAGGGAAAATGAGGCTGCAAACTGATGTAACATAATT
Organism: Maccullochella peelii; assembly: GCA_002120245.1. Classification (NCBI taxonomy): domain Eukaryota; kingdom Metazoa; phylum Chordata; class Actinopteri; order Centrarchiformes; family Percichthyidae; genus Maccullochella; species Maccullochella peelii. The sequence goes on from LKNJ01001896.1 coordinate 47,134, forward strand.
GTCTTTTTTAGGCTAATGGATCTGGGACAAAAGCATAAAATTTCTGCTGGTAAATGGATGCTGTCTAAAAGGCTAAATGACATGTCTGTTGTCAAGAGCAGAGGTTAGTGGTGGCAGGCGAAGTGTTAACTCTGACATGCTGTATTTGAATGAGCACCCATGAATACACATACTGTATACATGCAGCGCTCTCGCTCTCTCTCTCTCTGTCTGTCTCTGTCTTTAGTATGGCCTACCTCTCTCCTCCTCCAGCACCTGTCCCTGTTTAAATGAGAGCAGAGGAGCTCTTTTCTTAGCTCTGTGCCACCATCCCAGGGGTCCCTGCCTTCTCCTGCTCTATTTCTGAGACACGCACTGCATGATGGGAAGCCAGTGGCCCCCACACTCTCCATCTGCACACATTCATATTGCCCTTCATTTGTTCGTGGCAGTGACATGTGCTGAAGGCGAGCTTAGATGCAGCTGGGAATGGACATGAGCAAAACTGCACAGACAACTCTCTTTCTCGTACTCCGTTTCCTTTTAGATAAGCACACACACTTACACTCCAGTACACACTTGTGAGAATAATTGATGCGTTTACATTCTGCGCTGGTTGGCTGGTGCCATGCTAATGTGAAATTGTGATCAAACCAGTACGTCCACCCCTTGGGTGATTTGGTATTGTGATGTATGCAAATCTGCATTTTGTAGGTGTGTGGGTTTTAGATGTTATCTGTCATGATTCTGCAGTATTTGAAAGTCATTTCTTCTTTCTTTTTTTTCCGGCATTTTAGCCTTTATTATATAGTGGTGGGAGAGAGAGAGGGGGAATAACATACAGCAAATGGCCCGGGTCACAGTTGAACCCGGGCCGCTGCGGTAAGGACTCTGCCTTAATGGTACGTGCTCTACCAGATGAGCTACCAGGGCACCCCTGGAAGTAATTTCTATAGTGGAAAAGAGCGAAATCTGATTATAGAAATGTCATGATTTTAGAATATCGGGCATCATTTGTGCTGTGTTTTGCATATTGCTCTCATAGGATCTGTGTGTGTGTGTGTGTGTGTGTGTGTGTGTTTTCTATGCCTACCATTGGAGCCCTCACTAGTGCATATTCAGACTTGAATACACTCTGTGTTTAGAGACCCTTATTGACCCTAGTTTCTTAGAGCCTTCTGGCTGGATCAAATAACCCGCACACACACACACACACACACACAGTCAAAGAGCTCAGTTTCCACTCAGCCCCTCCTTGAATCTCTGTACCTCAACAGGTAGCTGCATGACTCTGCAGCTTTTCTTACTGCCTCCCATCAAGTGCAAAAGGGCTTAAAAAAGGCTTAAAATGGTGTACGAGTTCACGTCAGTTTCTTTTCTGTTACATTGAGGTATCACTTGTTGTTACTGCATTCTCAAGGGATTTTCCCCATCACTCTAGTTTTTCCCTCCCTAGCTGTTGCTCTCGCTCTGCCTAATTTGCCCTAGAACAAAATCTGCTTCTCTTTCATGTTACGCTTTCTTCACTTTGAACTTCATACTTTGATTCTTAGAAGACGTTGCCGCAAAAAGCAGAGAGACAAAAACACCCCAGATCTTTAAAGCATTCCCCTTGTCAAAAACATTTACACTTTCACAGTCATAGTAACTGTTCCTGCTCTTAATCCTGCCATCTTTTTTTGCATATCTCACCATTATTTGACTTTCTTTCTCCCTCCTTTCTCCCACTATGTTTCTCCCAAGTTTGTCAAATCAATCAAAGTGCTTGTAATTCGTCACTTATGCTTTCAGCAACAAGGAAAAGCAGATAACTTCAACTGTCAAAATGGGCTTTTGTGCTGCAGTAATCAAAGTTTCTCTCAGGGGACATACTTTTTTTTGATAGTTTAAGTCATGGCCTGCTGTTGCTACAGCACTCTACTGATACTCTACGGTATTATACAATGTAGTATTAATCAGGGGAGACAATGTGAAGTATATATGACGGATATCATGTCAGTTTTGGTTGTCATGGAGATCTTTTTGTGGGGGTTTTTACCCCTAGACTTGTACAACCAGATACATTTCATGACCTCAGCAACACGATAAATAAACCAGCTAAATAAACCAGCCCACTGAGGTATGTTCTGGACCAATCAGCAACTCTGTAGAGGGTAACATGCAGCAGGTTAAGACATATCAGCTATGCAACATACAATTATTAGGTTATGCATAATTAAAGAGCAGGAATTCATGGATTGGAGAGTTGACACAAGGTAAAATATTAGTTTTATGTTATAGATAGCCAAAGTCCTGCTCTACTTCTGAATTGGCTTCTTTTTTTGTCATTATTACTCAAAAGCTAGGATATGATACCTGGGTTTTCGGTTCCTATTATAAGCTAATTGGGTAACTTCTACTAGACTAGTAGTATTTAATGTTCATGCTTTTATTTTAAAGTGTTACCAAGTTTAAACACCTAATCATTTTGTTTGCATTCAAAGACTACATCTCCCATGAGGCTTTGACAGCCATTATGTGGATATGTTGTTGTTGAGCTCAAAATAAGCTATTATTAAAATAACTGTTGTGATTTCTTTGTTAAAATGGCAAAGGATGTTCAAATTTGACAGTATAGCGACTACAGAAATACTCTTTTATCTCAGAATACGGACTGAAAACTGCACCTTTTTATGTTTCAGCTTTTTGTTGTTATAAAATGTGTTGTGCGTTTGAGGCTAGTGGAACAGCGACTTAAAAAGAGGCCAGGGTTTTGGCTCACTGATATCAGATGGTTTGGATTTACTACATAACAGTGTTATCCAGTAGACGATGCACGACAACCTACCTGAGACCGTCTTAGAATAAATGTCAAGATTGCTTGCAACTGCACTCTGGCCCACTTCTCTCTGACAGTCTTACATTTCTCCTGTTAAGCCTTCATTATGGCCTAAATGCATGACACCATTGCTGGACAAACTTATATTAGGCTAGTAGGTTGAACAGCTGTGATGGCTGAGCTTCCAATTTTAGTAACATGTCACATATGTATCAATCGTTTTCTCCTGTGAGAGGCTATGTGAATGAACAAAATGGGAAAAGAGTTCAAACTGAGTTTATCATCCAGTTCACAAAACCAAAAAATGAGTGTGTGTGACCAAGGGATGGATGAACTGTAAACATAAGCTGCCCTCACCTTCAGATTAACTGTGTTTGGATGTTGTGGTTTCACAGGGAGTGTACTCGCACATGTGTACACACACATAGACACTCCCATGGCCACCCAGACTCTCAGCTATTATCTACGTCTCGCACATTATCCCTCTGCCCCATTATACTTGCCCACTTGTTTCCCTTGTGACTTAGCATGCTAAGTAGGCAGGTATATTAACATCACTGTGCTGTTTAGCCACACACACTGTGCGCGCACACACACGTACTGTACACAGACTCCCCAGGTGGGGACTCACCCCACTTTCATCCCCAAGAAAATGTACAGTAGATGCTGATGTAATGATAGCTGATACTAAGGGTGGAGATCTTTGAACAGTGTTTTGTTACACAACACTTTGCAGTCGCTGCCCCTCATCTTGCAACTTCTCCCATGGCAATGACCCTAGCATTATCCTGCTTCCATGACAACTCGTAGTGAATCCAGCATGACCTTCACCAGTGATTCAGTGTCTCTCCATCCACCTCCATTCTCTCCCTCCCTCCGTCTCTGTCTCTCTTGTTATCTCTCTCTCAACATTGCAAACTTCCACTTTTTTTTCTGCTCTGTAGCCCACATTATGTGTTTTTATTTATTTATTTATTTTTCTCTACCTGTGTGGGTGTATCATCGCTTCTGTTACACAAGCAGTCAATACATCTACACAAGCTGATGTCATACTTCAGGGGACAGTCTGTTCATATGCACCCAAGTCCTGTGTCCATGCTTCCTTCTCTGACTTAGTGGTTTAAGCTAGCAGGCATGTGGCTGCTTGTTGCTGAGCTGCAGGTGCAGATCAACCTGAACTCACCTCCCCACAAAGGATCTATTGTTTTCTCTCAACCAGGGACCCAGGCGGGGTTGAAGTGAGCTGGGAAATATTGATACAATAATGACAAGTCCTTGAGGGTTTCTTTACTGGTGTGTGTGTGGTTGTGTATCTGTGTATAAATGTACATTCTGTGCGTGTTTGTGGGCTTGTCACTGTGGCTATCGACCTGTCTGCCATGCTGTTCTTAGCTGGTATGCGGATATCCTCGTCAGGCTGGCAGCTCTTACACTAAGTCTCACAGGTTGTGTCGTGCCTGCCAAATATTTTCTTTACGAAACAATAATGTTACACAACACATTCACATTTTCCACATTATGCCTCTTTATTGATTCTTGATTGAATTCTCTGTGGTTAACTGCCCCTGAAGGTTGCAGTCCAATTTTCTGTTACTGTCGTTGTGTGATATGATTTCGAAGTTGCCATGGTAACTATTTGCATCTCCAAAGTGTGAATTTTTTTTCCCCTATGCTTTGGCATCGTACATTGTGCAGTAATGAAACTGCAGATGACAAGATAAGATCTCTTGCAGATTCATTCATTTTTTTACCTTTCTGGCTTCTTGCAAACACTATGTCTTACTGCCAGTTTACTTGACGTGTGTGAGTCTTTGTGTGTGCGTGTGTGTGTTTGTCTGCGGTGTCTGATGGCTGCTCATTTGTTAATTGATCCAGCTAGTTGAAGCCGCCAACAGAATGCCAGGGTTTCTAAGCCTGAAGGGCTGTGATCAGGGATGAGTATCTGTAAGCTTCTTAGCGTGCCTGCTGGGAACTGACAGGATGCTTCTCAGCTCCTGTGAGGCACAAGATCAGCACGCAGGTTGCACCATGGGCAAAAGGCCTGGCTGTCTTGGGTATACAGGAGTTGTAGGGGCAGTGGTTGCACTGAATTTAGCATGTAATTAAAAAAACAAATCTTCTTAACCCCATGTTTGACTTTGAATTTGCTGCGCACACATCTTTCTGGTGATGAACAGGTTGGTTGAAATACAATTTTACTAATTAGTAGGTCATTATTTATATCAGTGTTTATAGTTAAACCACTGTTTAAAAAGGTCCAAGGTCCATGATTGTGCATAATGTTGAGCTCTTCAGGAATTCATCTTTTACTATTTGACTTCATCTTAACTCTTTACTTTAAATCCCCCTATTTAGATACATAGGTACTTTATTCACCCCCGGGGAATTAACATATATAAACAGTATATCAACATTTAAAGTGTAACTGCACACTCAAATTCAGCTAGAACCGTCTCTCCCAGCATGTTAAAAAATGAGTGAGGGAACAACAATACAACTGTAGGAGGTGTGGCCTCGTGGCCATAGTGTGTAGGTCAGGGCACACGAGGGAGACTGACTGACACTGATTAGAGGGTGTTAACATTCTTTCATGCCGTAGACAGGTCCCAACATGTTGATGTCAGCATTGGCCTTGCAAGGTTCAAGGTTGATGGCAGTAGAACAGTAAACCCATGAAATGCCGATTTTGATACATTTGGTAAGAAATGTCAAAATTAACACCAGCATTGATGTGTTTCATCACAGTACAGACATACAATTTAGTTTAAAGCTCAAGAAACATTTTTAAGTGTGCGCCTCTTTAATAAATGGTTTATAACACACACAGGCATAAGTGATGATGAGCGACAGTAAAACACAGTTGTAATGATATAAAATATGTCTTCATAGGAGAAGTTATAATTGTTGACAACTACTGTACAGCAATAAACACTTAATGTCCATATATCTGCTTACAACTGCATTATAGTGTTTAACTATACCATTTATTAAATATTTATATACTGCTTATAAATGCAACAGTAAATATGGGGACTTATGTGTTACCGACTTCACTACAAAAATGTCACTTTATGGGTTACACTGTTTCGCCAGCCGTCAGTGCATTTGTTTGCAGAATATTAATTGCATATTGTATTGATTTGTTTGTTTTTGGAGCAGTTGAAGTCAGCTCCATCATGGTCACTTCAGTGTCGTCTGTCTGTAGCGATGTGCATTGTGCGTGCTGTCTGTTGGGACGGAGACCACTCCAAAGCCCTTTGGTGGAGACTAAAGTTTGTACTGAAACCACATCAGCACAAGTTCTGATTCACTTGCAAAGCATTTTGAGATAGGTTGAGATGTACTCAGCAGGGGAGTGTGGATTGAGATGAAAAAAATCTGATGTGTTGCGCTAAAGTATGCAGCTCCTAACTCAGCCACAAATGTCCAGAACTTACTTTTCTATACACATTAAACTAAATGTAAAGTCTTCTAACTAAAATCAGAAGTATGTTTCCTGAATAGTTGAATGCAATCAATATAAAACCTTATTAATACTAGCTGATTATCATATGTTTTCACAGGGCAACAGGCAGATAACCCATATGTAATATGTCTGACTAAGGGGCTTTGGACCTTCTGGTCAGGGAAATGTATGTGTGTCTCATTTTTCTGTACATGCAGATCTCACACTGTCTTTCCACCAGGTCTCTATATGTGTATGTGTCCTTCGCTCAATGTAGCTCTTTGTGTTCCTTTTTCTTGACAATGCACTGCATATTCAGAAGAGGCAGCCTGTAGGTATATGAAAATGAAATACTCTCACTAGCTGCATGACCCTCCTTATCTCTTCCCCTTTTGGTTATTTCCTCTTCTACTCCTTTTTGCGTGGAGACCTTAACCTTTCTTTGAGGTGTGTTTTTTTGTTTAGTTTTTGTTTTAGAAATCACATTGCCTGATGTTAAGATTAATCAAAGAAAGAAAGGCAATATATTTGATCTCCACAAAACATCAGTACTTACACGCTTGAAGAACCAGAATTTAATGTTAAGCATTTTGTCTCCCCCATTTTTCGTACTTGTCATCACTTGTTATTGTTTCATTTTCTCTGTTTTCTGTTATCTTGTACCAAAAAAAACAAACTTTCATCATGTTCTTCGTTGTCCCAGTTACAAGTCACTTGTCCCGTATGTTTGTGTGTCTTGTATTACTGCATGAGCTTTGCATGCTGGGGTCTCTCTCTCTCTCTCTCTCTCTCTCTCTCTCTCTCTCTCTCTCTCTCTCTCTCTCTCTCTTGCTTTTCTTGTTTCTTCCTTTCCTCTCTAGTTTCCTACATTCTCTCCTCTCTGTTTTTCTGCACTAGGAATGTTTGTGCTGTTGAGTGTTGTTCATGTATTTCTCCCTGTCTCCCTCTTTCTCTCTGTGCAGGGGATGTGCTGTTCCAGATGGCTGAGGTCCACAGACAGATCCAAGTGCAGCTAGAGGAGATGGTTGGTATTCTAAGCTCAAAGGGTTTTTAGCTTGTGTGGTTCAATGCTACAGCGCTCTCTATAAAACTCAAGGCTGTGTAAAAGGTTAGACACGACAACAAGTTACTGCAGCAACAAAACATTTCAGTTTGGCTGTGTGTGGCTCTGCTCCATGATGCTCCACAACAAATTTGTCCAGCCATGACACAGATTTGTCCCTGAGCTCTCGAGCCCCTATGGGCAGTACATGGAATACATGATAATTAAACGACCATGAACTCATATTGAATGAACAGACATGCTGAGCTCAGATAAATCCAAACGACTAACACAGGAGGTGGCTGGGGAAGTGGAGTGATTTAATTGAACAGCGTGGCATTCTGGGTAATACGCCGGTATAATGAGTTATCCACAGTCAATATCAAGTTCATTAGTGTGTGTCCAGTATAGAGGAATGATAGGATAGCATAGTTGCTCACCATGTGATGCCCTGGAGCAAGAGCACTCCGAGTTCACTGAGGCACCCACGAGCCAGCTGCCCTTAAAGGAGAGGTTCAAATTGTATTTATTTATTTATTTATTTTTTACGTCTATCTATCCCTATGCCTATACTCACTGTCCATGTACAGTATGTAATCCTTCCTCTTCTCCATACTAATCCTCCAGTGTTTGCTAGACCAATCTAAGAAATCGGGAACAAAATTCACAGTACTCACTCTGCAAAACCGCCTTCGGCCACTTTGAGCTGAATTAGCTGATTCAAAAAATTATTTTCCCCAAATCCAATCTTTTTAGTATAAGATTTCCTATTTAAATTTGCTGAGATTCTGTTCATTAAACAATACAATTTAAATGTAGAATACATAGTAACTGTTGCACATATATTAACCTATGCACATACAGTATATCGCTGTTGCATATCAAAACCTGACCTTGAATTTAGATTTTTCATTCAGTTAATTTAAAAGATTTCTATGGCATGGCAAGGCAGCTTTATTTATATAGCACATTTCAAACACAGAGGCAATTCAAAGTGCTTTACATAGGCAAAGAAAAACATCAGAATGACATTCAAAACAATACGAATAAAATCAATTAAGATAAAACAAAATGACATTTTAAAATGAGATAAATTGAAATGAGATCGGTACAGTGAGAATGTCAGCAGAGATTAAAATTTTTTATTCTGATTTGGTAGCCTGTTCTTCAGCCAGGTCAGTTATCGCACTCAAATAGCCCCTGTTTGCGCTTGGATTTGCTCTGCGTCTGCTCAAACTGTTGCTTGCGCAGATTTCCTGCGCTCCAGCTTCAGCCCTTCTCCTCGCCCTCTGGCTGCTTCTGTGCGCTCGTGAGCGTCTGCTCTCAGATATCTGGTCTGCTCTCGGATTTTTTGTGCAACAACCCTGTGAAAATTCCCCAATCAATAGAATGCCAGCTGTGGTGTTAACCAATGTAATGATCGCTGCCTCGTTGCGGGCACGTTCGCACTTCTTACAGTGTCCTGTACGGGCGGTTACTCTTTAACCAACAATATATCTGAGTGCAAGCATACAGTTTGAGCAGAAGCAGAGCAAATCCAAGCGCAAGCAGGGGCTATTTGAGTGTGAGAGCAGGGTTTTGAGGGAGAGTATTACAAATTCTTAACATGAAATCAATAAATCATGCTCTCATAGTGAAAGACCACACTCTTGATTAAAGATAGGAAAAAAGCACCATAGCAATCCAGTGACTAAATATTGTGTCAGATTGGCACTGAATCAGTGACAGTGATCAGCAAGCTGAGAAAGGCTTCACAGGCCAGATCTTTGTTGTTAAAACATTTATTCAGTAACTGAGTTAACACATGTATTTTAATAACTTATTGTCTTTGACCTCTGTATCTACATGCAGTATCCTTTAATGATTTTGTCATTTAAATAAGTATCTTTAGCATTTTATTTGACTGTTTTTTTTGTGTGCTTTCTCCCCAGTTGAAATCATTCCACAACGAGCTGCTCTCTGAGCTGGAGAAGAAGGTGGAGCTGGATGCTCGTTATCTGACTGTGAGTATCTGATTGGCTCGCTCTCCCAAAGCCCGAGGACACCCTCAATCCAATAAGTGCACTCTGTATTTTAGCTCATTTTAGTGCTTTTTATTATGTAACATCAAATCTGTGAAGGCCTAATTTGACTGAAGGTATAACCGAGATGGAGGTGAAGTTGTGTGTTAACATCTGGGTCAAAGTCTGTCTCTGAGACAATTAGAGGATGTGTCTGTGAAAAGAGAAGCTTTGAAATAACATTTCATATCTACTCACACATTCAAGGGGTAGACTGGTTATAATAAACCCCTCCTGGAGTGTGTGTGTGTGTGTGTGTGTGTGTAAGCACTGTGGAGCTGGTCTACATGTGATATCTTTAGAATGAGTGGGTTGCAGCCTGAGTGTAGAGCAGCACTGCTGTGCGTTGTTTTGGGGGATGGGATAATGTTGCCATTATTGTATTGTATTGTATTGTTGGAAGGACCACACTACGAGCTGCTTCTGCGTGCAGGCACTCACTCACTCAATCACACACACTCAATGTAATGTTGCTCTTAAAATTAAATGGAAATGGAGGGTTGTTTGTGAGTCATTTAGGCTCCTGGCCTCTTGACTTAACAGGGAGACTTGTCAGTAAAATCAGATGTTGCGATGTTGAGTTCAAATGAAAACCATGGGTGTTCTGACTTAAACTATCTCCAAAGTAATCTTTGACTCCATACACATCTGCTAAATTTGTGTTAGCTGTCTAAAAATGTATGGAAAAAAAGATATGGAAATGTGTCATGTTTCTTCTTACATTAGTTCACATGCATCAACCATTTCAGACATTTCTATCTTGGCGTATCCCTGAGGTTTTAACATCCATTACTTTTAATGAATCTCCCACAGATCTGCCGCAGTGATGATAGCAATCATTTTGCTTCAGACTTTGTGAATTAATCATCTGAAATTTCGACTCTGTACAAAAAGACTCAATGGAAAGCTTGCTGTTCTCCAAGACTGAAGTCTCTGTGCTGTTCCCAGGGGTGCACCCCCCTCTGTCTCCATCTCTCTTTCTCTTGTCTCACATAATAGCTTACCCAGGCTTTTACAACACTCTTCAGTCATTACACAGAGGTCAAAATTTATGCAGAAACCTAAAATGCAGATTACCAATGAAGAGGAGCATTTCTGGCAGATAAGCTGCAAGAGGCAAAGGGTCAGATTCTCCAAGTACTAGTTCATCTACTGTCCACTGTGTTTCTAATCAGATTTGATCACACAAATTATCTGTCTGCAGTAGTAGCCAGTGATTGAGAGTTGTGGGTACGGGTGCTGGAAACAAAAGTCAACAGGCTTTTTGCTTTGTTAATTAGGAGGAACATTCCAGCTCACTGAGGCGGATGCTAGGGATGTTAGCTTGTTTACCCAATTTGACTCTGCAAACTAAAAGCAAACTTTTCACAATATCCAATTGTTCTGTAACCATTACGACACTGTACTGTATGATCTATGTGCTGGGGATCTTCCAGTGGAGAGCCTTGGTTTCTTGGAGTTAAATTGTAGATATGTCTAGCCGCATTGGTGGCACTGCTTCACCTCAAAGGCTAGGAGGCAATGAAAGGATGAGTCATTCATTGTTATTGAGTTACAAAGACAACACCAGTGCAAATGCATGTTTAGGTCCATTTTGAGTGGAAACCTGTAGAGCAAATCGGTATTTCAGAGAAGCTCCTGACTTGGAAAAGTAATCAGTAGCTTAAGTTCAAATGTAAAATTCCAGTAGTTTTTTTGTTAATTGCTGTGCTACTTGTTTAGAGGTTTCCAGCCCAGCGCAGACCTAGAGAACTAATATCCCCCATCTCTGCTATGAAATCCAGACACTGCATGTGTCATACTGCTAGTCTTCCAGTGACAACAACAGCTTCTTTTCAGCTAAACAATACTTCAAGGACACCTACATGCTCAGTGTCTACAGTATGCAAATGTGGGTGTTGAACCCGCATGCATGAGCTCTCCGCCGCCTATTTTGCCTTGTACAGAAACCACATGAGCTTTGTCACACCAGACACAGTTACTATAGCAACAGAGCTGGTACAGCCCGGAAACAAAGTTGTTATTCTCAATAAATAAATAATTAAACAAGCAAATTAAATAAATGAAATAAATAAACTCTGGCTGGACTAGGCCATCACACATTTGTTTTTACTTTGCAGGCTGCCAATGATTTCTGTTCTGTTTGATTTTCATGCTTGAGATGGTTAATCAGTTACAATGGGTGTTTTTAAGAGACACAATCACGAGATGTGTTGATGTGAAATCAAACCTGGAAGACGAATAATAAGCAAGCATTGTAAAGAATTGTGTTAATTTGCTTGTTTCTTTAAATAAAATGATTGCTTCTTCTTGAACACACCAGCAAGGAGTTTCCGAAACAATCTTTGCTTGCATCTGCAGTGGCACACACAAACGAATAACCCATTAAAAAAATGAAGGTGAAATTTTCTGATGAATTACATATGTAACGCAAGTTATAAGGCTCTGCATGATGATTTTCATACTTTAGTGAAATGAGTTGAATCTGGTGGCTGTTTTGTAAGGTAGGAATTAAGTCTAAAAACTTTCATAAATAGGCTGGCATGTCTATCTCCCATCCCTCCCTCTTTCACCCAGGCTTTTAATTTGTGTTTCTAATTTTGTGCTCTGCCTGTTGCCCCATGTAGGCTGCCCTGAAGAAATACCAGGTGGAACACAAGAGCAAAGGGGAGAGTCTGGAGAAGTGCCAGGCTGAACTGAAGAAGCTGCGCAGAAAGAGCCAGGGCAGCAAGAACCCCTCCAAGTATGGAGAGAAGGAGATGCAGGTGAGCCTTTTGCTGGATTTTGATACTACATTAGTTCTCAAAATTAAACTAGAGTTAGAATGAAGATGCCTCATATAACCATCGGACTACTGTAAAACAAGAACAGGGACAAAACACGCAGAAATGCCAAAAACAAAATTGAGAAAATGAAAAACAAAACACTCTCAAGCTACTTCGTAGCACTGCTGTACTTAGTTTTAGCAGAGTTTGCATGCATGTGGGTGACTGTTGGATTGGAGATTTGTTAGTCTTGGTGCAAGATAATGACTTTATTCTTCATAAAGTAAAGAGGATACACAAAACAGCTAGAATGGGGGTGGAGGCAGTGGCGACAAGGTGCCCTGAGTGGGAAGGCAAATAGTGGAGGTTTGATTATGAATTGTGTGCCCTTGCCAATCTTTCATACATCTACACACATACAGCAGGCACGTAGACACATGCGTGAAAAAGATGAAGTCAACAACACTAATTGATGTACTGGAAAAGTATGCATTTACTTCGGCCAATGCGTTTCGGCACATGGCTTTGATCAGGGTTTAAACAGAATGAGTAAAGCTTGTGTATATATACCACAAAATAGCTGACTCAATTATCCAAAGAGGAGTAGATAAAATGGCAAATTTCTAAGGATGATGTACCTCAAACAGACATTTCAAAATAAAAGCTTACATCAGAATACTATTATTTACCAAGACTTTTACATTTTGCCATTTTTATAATTATTGAATTAAAGAGTTTTGTCTTCTTATACATTTTCTTACCCTGTATATAAGAATTATTTACTATATAGCATCCTGCTGTGAGTTTTCATTTTGAAGTTTCTGTGGTTTATTTCAAATTTCTGTGTTTTTAGTCAGGAATCTCTGTTTCTGAGGCTTGAAGTGGACACTAAAGGCCCATGTGATCAACCATGTGAAATATTTTATGCTGTTGGAATTTGTTGTACAGATGGATTGGTTTGTTTGGACAGCAGTCACTTGATTCACTGAGGGAACAAAGCAGTATTTGCTTTGGGCATCATCATTCATGTGATTTATTTCCATAGCAAAGCAACCTCCGACGGAGTAGCTCAGGTGAAATGTTTTTTGATGAGTTGGAATGAACCTTCAGTGTTAGACGTAACTTAATTAGTTATCTTTCAGATTTTGTTTTCCATCACTCGACCGCCTAGTTGACAGGGGGAGCCGTGACAGTGTTCTTTCTCTACGTACAAACACACGCAAACGCCTGCAAAGACGCACCATCTCTGTATTAAACCCCAATAGTCTTCACTGTGGTGTTGTTGACAAGTTATTGATTGGTTTAGTTCTGTAGCCAGTGTTACTGTCAAACTGAGAAAAAATTACGCAGCAGAAAATGGCGACAGTGTGACTGCTGTTCCTTCGCGGAAGCTGGAAGTCTGACTGCCTGCAGGGATGGCAACAAAAATGTCAAACTAACAGGTCAGGGCTTGCAGGGTAATTACTGATCTGCTGTTGGTCTTGCTGTGAAGTGTGGCCGGCCATGACAGAATCAGATCGATAGCTGCACTAGAAACATGATACCAATACTTATGGATTCAACGTTTTGTAGAGTTCATTGGGTATGAACACTTTACTCTTTGCTACCCAGGTTGTAGAAGAAGGCACCTCCTCCGTCCAGGGCTCTGAGTTTATACAGTCACACACATACACACAAACATCTGCCCTTTCCTGTCTGTGATGGTACGGCAGTGCTGGATTGATCTGACTGCTGTGTCATATTGTGTTTGTTCCACTGTGTCAGGGATGCCACGAGGAGATGTTGTATGAAGTGTCATCGTAAGGCATCAAAGTTGGCAGTGTGTGCAGCAGTCCAGTTTAGCATGGAGCAGGGCTTGGGATGGGAGGGGTGTTTGAGTGCACAAAGCCAGTAAATCTCAGTCAAGAATGGCAAGTTGTTACATGTTCCTACCTCATGTGTTGGATCACTAGGCCTCTGTTGGGTTTCCAGTATGACATGGAGCACAATTTGATGATCAGAAACAGGAATGCAGGAGTCTTTTATCGCAAATCAGAGTTTTGTCCAAAAAATTAAAAAAATGTATAAATAATGAATTTGATTAAATCTAAAAATACAAGTCTAAATCCATATTAAGGGCCTATAGAGACTGTAATGTTCACTCTCAAATATAATATGTTGGACTTACCTACCGACAGTTTTGCAGTTTTTAGAGCCTTATTAGTAGTGGTGCTAGTTTAAAGTCTTGAGGGATTATGAAAGACTACAGGGGCATTAAAAGTAAAACAGTTTATCCCCTGAGTACGAATGTGTTCAGCTAATACAAAATATCTTGTTGAAATTTTATCCCAATGGTGGTTCAAGAAGATATATTCATATTCTTGGCATTTCTTTGCAATCTGCCCAATAGACTTTGATATTTTATTTGTTCTAATTGAAGGTTTGGCCAGATGGCGACAGCAGACAAAAGGTCAGGGGTTCGCCAAAAACTTAAGGATCTGTCCTGAGAGTACAGTGATGCCATATTTCATTGCCAGTAATACATACTGTATGATACAATATCTTGCTGTGGATCAAAGTCGATAGTAGCCAAACCACTAGCACAGCATAAAACCCAACAATTTAAATTTGGTGCATATTGGACATAGAGAGTAGTAGCATTGTCCCACGCTCTTACTGAGTCTGTATGACTGATCAATTGGACTCATCTGTGCAGAGGAGTGAGCTCATCAGGCTCCGGACTCATAACGTACAGTCGGTTAACAGGGAAAAGGAAAATCAATCATCCTTTCTCATTTTCAGCCTGCTCACTTTCGCAGATCATATCACGGCTGTGGGCGCGTGAGAGAAAAGTCAACTCGTGCCAGAGTCCCCCGGGGAGGACGACACACAGAGAGGGAGAGAGCCCTGTACTCCCCCAAGACCTGTGCTTCACAATGACAACCATCCACCTAGAAAGCCTCAGATAGTGACAGGCTACAGACATGTCGCCTAAGAGTGTGTAACTTGTGTGAACAGAGATGGGTTCTTTCAGGCTATAGGAGAAGTAAAAGTTGCTACGGTGAGCTTTCCTCCTCCTCCACCACCACATCTGTGTTATTTTAGCAGATGAGAGGCACTAGGTTTTTCTTTTTTATCTCCCCTCTTTTCATTAAAAAGTAAAGTATGTCTGAGCACAGTCTGGCAGCGGACACAGATGGCGGCCGCATTTCATTGATCGTCGTCTCCATCACACACACACACACACACACACACACACACACACACTCTCTTTGTCTGTCTTTCCTCCCCTCCCCGTTCTCTCCTGCCTTCAGACACTTCCACTGTGCCATCTCATCAATGGGTAAAGCCCCTGCCAAAATGCTAATCAGCTCATTATGTAGTTCAGTGGAGTGGACCAAGGTGCCATAGAAAGGGGGTTTCATCTAGATAAACTCCTTTGCACTGTATAGGCTGTTAATAAGAGCCCAGACAAGAGATAGAGAGACAGAGTTCAGGATTCAGAATTAATATCTCAAGATGTGTGATAAGATCAGGGTTTCTTCAGCTTGGCGTCATAAAATTTGAAAAGTGATTCCAACCTGGAATTGTGGATTCATACAGATACACTGCACTCTCACACCTTGTTGGTGTGTGAGTGCAGGCAATAAGCACAAGCAGGTACTGTAGGTGCTTTCTGTTGTGCCCTGGAGCGTTACGATACAATTCTTTTGATTCCAAAGAGTGCTGATGATGAAGGAACTGAAGAGCAGACCTAAGCAGTTCTTAACTGTGTAGGAAAAATGCTTTTGAATCCCCACAAGAATAAAAAGTAGTATAAACAGTTGGTGTTTTGAATCCTATTGTATGCTTCGCTTTTGGAAGGGTGCGAATCCCTCCCTTCCCAGTGCTTGTCATGACTAGAAACTGCATTAGTGTTCAGTGCAATAGAGGTGAAATAATGTCACATGCAATTTTTTTTCTGGTGTATTAGGATTTTGTCCTGAATATGTCAGGGTAAGGCAACACACACAAATCAGTTAAAGTCTGACTGCAAGAACTGCATTCAGCAGGTTTCATTTATATTCATAACCTTTGCAAAACAAGTAATTCCAGCTGTGATGTAACCTGAGGTCGCTCAAATATAATAGAGGCTGGTGTCTGCCCCGGCTTTTCCCTCTGCACTCATTGTCTTGGGTTACTTTGGTGACCTTTTGAATGCTTGGGAAATTGGGCCATGTGGATTTGACAAGAGGAGAGGGCTCGTCACCTTGTTGAGGCGATGCGCAGCCCTTTAACTGAACGCTGTACCTGCTAAGAACTAAAGCAACTAACTGAACCAGTTTTCAAGCACTTAATTTGAGCATAAGGTGTACAGAAAGAACAGAATAAGGTCAGGCTGTTCTCAGGAGGAAAGCGCATTCATCATCCTTCCATCCCTCGCTTGCTTGATTTGACAACTTGGCTCTGTGAATTTGTGTTATGGTGTAGGTGGATTTCCTCCAGTGCTAATGCAAAAGGCCATTCAACAAATTGTTTGTGTTCAGTATCATGTAGCCACCTGAAATATTCCTCCACACTTGGAATTCCAATGATTAACCTCGTGGATGTTGGCAGTAGGGAAGTAGTGTGCTCTGGTGGTTACTAAATGAAACACGTCTGCACTGTGTGGTGGCACCACATGAACTTACATTTGGCTGCAGGAAGGAACTGAACTTGAATACTGAACTTTTAATCAACACTGCAGCACCAACAACAACATGGATTATGATTAATTTCTTCTCTCCTACGACTGAGACTGAAATAACAAAAGTAACAGAACCATCCACAAACCATCTTTGCCATTCCCTAATATGGAAGGTCAGTGGAGTCGTGTGTCAAGTGTATGTAGTCATTGCCCATGACAAGCCAGCTTAATTTGTATACCAAAAAACACATACGCGTGTATGTGTATTTGATTCTGGTGATATACAGAAACATACCCAGATATCAAACTTCAAACCAGCCAATACTCCAAAGAAAAGTTCAGTCTAGGTCAAATCATTGCAAGTAAATATAACACTCTCTTTTAGGTCAGTATTTATCAGCAGATGTTACAGTATTAAAGCCATGAAACTGGACGCAGTCGACCTACTTTGAGGCTACAGTATCTAAAACTTTCAGCTACCAACATGCAAACTCTGCTGTTTTATAATATACGGTGCCTGACATGTGTATGCGCACGCTCACAAAAACAACTAAATGCCACTTCTCCATCAAAATAAGACTCCCCATAGCGTCTCACCACCGTGACTGACCATTTTGTACGTGTGTGTTGTCTGTGAAATCAGTGAGACATTTCCCATTTTTAGAGCACTCATGCTAAGACAAACTGACAAACTGATCTCCCTCCCTTTCTGTCGCTGTTACTCACTCTTATACACACTTTAACACACCTGTTATTTGTTATTGTCCGACATGTAAAATGGATTAATGGGTCATTGTGAGCAGTTACTCCTCCACACTGCGGGATCTTCAGTCATAATTGCCTGCCTCGGTAGCGCTCGGCAGGGAAGATCGGACCAGAGAAAGAAACTGAGTAAGGAGCTCTCCTTGCACAACTATTACCGCCAAGGTGCACTTAACCCCTAATTGCTCCAGTGGAGCTGTGCATGTGCAAGTGTGAATGTATGGAATTGTGTGAATGTGAAGCAGGGTGTTATTTAAAAAACAAAAAAGTACTTAGATCTTAGCTAGCTGCTTGGATGCTTTTCTTGTCAGATCTTCTGTTCATCTGCCTTACCTACTTAATGTGAAAAGTGGCTTTTGGCAAGATAGGAAGGACCTGCAGTGCACCAGCGAAAAAATAAACAAACTTCTCACTGTCTCACCTGCAAAACCTTTAACGGCATATGAAACAAAAGAAAATATTCAGTGCACAGATCTTTTGATACAAACACCAGTATGTGGTGATTATTTTGTACTAACATATAGATATTATGTATCCCAATAAGTAAATTATGGTCTTGTCCGTGTGTCATTGTGTGTTTCCCATCAGTTTGTGGAGACCATCAGCAGTAAGCAGACTGAGCTGGACACTTTCATCGCTGAGGGATACAAGACAGCCTTGTCTGAGGAGCGTCGCCGGTACTGCTTCCTGGTGGACCGCCAATGTGCTGTGGCCAAGAACAGCAGCGCCTACCATGGCAAGGTAAGTGTCACTTGACCACCAAGAGCGTAAAAACGCTAAAAAATATTTTTTGCTATCAAAGAATGATGAGGAAAGACATGGACTCCATAGAATTAGAATATATAAGGATATATTTAGTGTTTACAGCTGAACTTTGTTGCAGGAAGTCATGGTTAACGTTCAAACTTCAAGCATTTCTATATATCCATGACTAAATAAGCAAAAGTTCAAATTAATTTAACTTTTGCAACTCAGCTAATCTTCTTCATCAGGACTGTGTGGATATGATTTGATTGACAGTGGTGGCAACCCAAGCAAAAAACCCCACAGCTGCCATCATATTTTGATTCATAAACTCCGATTGGTGCACAGAAAAACACGTTTTTTCCAGCTGAGACCCGCCCACTTGTAATCGGTGAGAAAGGAAAGGACGAACAGGCAAATATGGAAATCTCTCATTTGAAATAAGCAAAGCTGTTGAGCTTTGGCAGAGCATGGTGCTGTCATGTGGGGCTTCATCGCTCATTGCAACAAGTTGATTTAGAAAATTGGTTTTCAGGGCACAGATATGAGTTTATGTTCAGAATTAGTGTTTCCTTGAATAATTTGTTCAGTCATCAAATACATGTTTGCAGTTGCACCTCAGTAACTAATGGAGCTTACTTAGCCTGTTTTCAGTTCTTTTGATCTTTCAACTAATCAGGAGCACATTTTCTGCCCATTATGTTCCAAAAGGGATATGTGCAGAGCTTGTTAGATCAATGCATACAACTTAGCTTATTCCTTTTGTGCTATGATGTTGATTCTAGCCAGCTACTCCCTGTCTGTCATGTCTGCTTTATTTGAAACTCAGCAGCTGTAGACCATTGTTCAGTGAAGAGGGCATACTAGGAGATGTATAATTCAAAGTCGCATTAGCTTTGACCGCTCATAGGGGCCTCTTCATTTTAAAAATTCATTAAGACTGTAGACAATGCCCTGCTGACAGGCATATCTGAAGCTGTAATCCATCATTGCACCTTTGAGCATCTGGCCACTTTTTTGTGTAGAGTACTGCCTCGCATGTTCAATAAAAGACTTTAATAGGAAAAGGCATCAAAACGCTGGATGTTGAGAAAGATAGATTAAAATCAAAGCTCAGTGCAATGAACAGGACAAGAGTTGCAATCTGTTTGTCATCCATATTGTTTAGTCACTAGAGAATATTATAATACCTGCTTGTTATTTTCACATTGCTGTTGACATTTGAAGCAAAGAACATTTGAATCCAAACAGATTTACCCCAATATCATACCAATTAATGGTAATGGAGTGTTATTAACCAGGATTTAGTCAATTTTATTTCCTTATGCTAGAATTTTAAATTCTTGGGTAATGGAGTACGTCAGTCTCCTGGGATTACTGGTGGGTGTGAACTGCCAGCATGTGGCTGGAGGAGGACAATGCGTGTGTGTGTGTGTGTGTGTGTGTGTGTGTGTGTGTGCGCGCGCACGTGCATGTGTACTGTGCTACCACTTCTTTTTTTCAACGTGGAGTCTAGTCATTAATCAGGATGGGGGTGTGCGTGGGAAGAGTTCACCTTCAGCAAACTGAAGAACCCTCTCCCAGAGGGTTCCTAGTGTGTGTTTGTCTTCTGCGTGCAAGATCTCTGTGTGTGTGTGTGTGTGTGTGTGTGTGTGTGTGTGTGTGAGAGAGAGAGAGAGAGAGAGAGAGAGAGAGAGAGAGAGAGAGAGAGAGATGGTGAGAGCTACAAATTAGCACATACAAAGGGACAAAACTGTCTGTGTTTTGTATGTGTGTGCATGCATGTATACTTTACAGGCACACACATTTAATTTGACATTTAATGTGTGCATGTCGGTCTGTCCATTAAACTCTTATTTCCATAGTTGTAGAGAGAACAGCCGTGTCCACAGGCTGTGAGATGTTGAAGTGGGCAGCTTGGTTGTATATTAGTCTGTCCCGCAGCCTCACCCACGCAGCACATTATCATAGCTTCGCAAAGGGCAGTGGTCAAGGATACAGAGGGAGAAAAACCTTTGAGAACTGAATGTTTTTAGAGAATAGGAAGGTTTAGCAAAGAAAATGCTTGACTGAGCTTTTTTCTCTGGTCACATCGCAGCTACATCAATATCTCTCTTCTCCGATCTTTCCTTCCTCCAGGGTAAAGACCTTCTGACCCAGAAGATCCCGGTGTGGCAACAGGCTTGCTCAGACCCCAACAAGCTGCCAGAGAGGGCCATGCTCCTGGCCCAGCAGATGGGCTCTGCCGCCCTTGGAGGCACAAGCCCACTGCATACCTCCAAATCCAACCTGGTCATCTCAGACCCTATCCCCGGGGCACAGCCTCTTCCTGTGCCCCCAGAGCTGGCTGTCTTCATGGGCAGTGGCCTGGGACACCCAGCGGTGAGTTTAGAAAAATGAGTGGTTGCTGGAGGCTAAAAATGTCTATTTTATTTTTATTTTTCCAGTGTTCATGAGGCAATAGGATTCTAAATTGCCCGTAGGTGTGAGTGTGAATGTGTGTGAGTTGTCTGTCTCTATGTGCCAGCCCTGTGATTGACTGCCAACCGCCTCTCGCCCAATGTCAGCTGGGATAGGCTCCAGCCCCCCCCACGACCCTCTGAGGATAAGCAGTATAGATAATGGATGGATGGATGGATGGATGAGGCAATAGGGTCTTGGTGGTCTATTTTTCTTTCTTATTGTCAAAAGAGGAACGTTGAGCCAGAGCAAATAAAAAATAAATAATAATTTTTATGATATACTATAGTCTTGGGTATGACAGACTTAAACCTTATTTTAATTTTAATGTGTCCTTTAAGAGAACTGAAGTACTTAATTGGAATTAGTCACTTTAATTTCCTCAGTAGTACCTCTGCGAAGTAGCGCAGTCCTATCCTAATGTCATCTTGTCCACCTTTAGCCCTCCATAAAGATGCAAATCAGGCAAACATCTCTGTAGTTTCACTTTAAAGATGGAACTTAAGTTAATGAGCTGTTTACAGTCTACAGTTCATGCTGGGCAGCAGCTGACAGACTTAGATGAACTCTCAGTAGCCTTAATTTCTCCAAAGTCAACTCCAAAGTTATAATTTATGTATTTTTATAAAGATTTAGAGAGTCAGTATGAGCTCAGCAGATGTTAATCATAACATATCAACACTTTGGTTTAATCAAAGTATTTCATGAAGTATTTGCTACTGTAGTATTGCACAGGCAAAGCCATTTTCACAATTTTACTTATTGAATCCATATGACCGCTTGTTTATTCCAGAGGCTGATGGGCCCTGATGGTATGTCCATGGTCAATGGGACAACAGGCGTCCACGGGGAGGAATATTGGACAGATGGAGGGACTATGTCCGTGTCCCAAGTCAGGCCTTCATCCCCTCAGACCCAGGCACAGGGTCAGTCCCAGGCTCAGCCCCAGAGACAGGTCAGCGATGTCTACTCCAACACCCTCCCTGTCCGCAGGCCTGCCCCCGCCAAGAATAAGAACCCCGTGGGTAAGATATCAGAGCAATGCAAACAGCAGCACTGCAGCAAGAAAATCACAAGCAGAATATTTGATTGAGCCTCAAACTTATTCCTATCATTTTACTTAAGGGTAAATGGAGGAGCATTTTAACTAGGGCTGCAACTAACGATTATTTTCATTAACGATAAATCTGCCCATTATTTTCTCAATTAATCAATTAATCATTTTGTCCATAAAATGTTCAAAAATAGTGAAAAATGCCCTGCATAATTTCCCAGAGCCCAATGTGACGTCTTCAAATGTCATGTTTTGTCTGACCAACAGTCAAAAAATTCAAAGCTATTATGTGTGACATAGGAAAACATAAAATTCTCACATTTAAGTAGCATGAAACAAGTGTTTGTGTTGTTAACTTAAAAATGACTAAAACGATGATTCAATTATCGAAAAGGTTGCCATTTAATTTTCTGTTGAATAATCAATTAATCAACTATCTAAATCACATAGATAGTTGCAATCACAGTAAGATTGATATCACCTACCAACTTCTATGCTAAATTACAATGCTGGCTGTTGCTCTTCAGTGTCACAAAGGAGGAGCAGGTAGAAGTAGAAACACTTAAACCGTATTTATGAGAAAAGTTAGCATGAGATAGTCTACCAATCATCTCAACTATAGTCTCATTTGAGATTATACCATGAGTATCAGTTAATCTGGCAGTGATATATGGATGTTTACAAATGCTATGCAAAATCACATTTAAGAAATTGCTACATTTAGAACACCTGCCTGGTTGCTGACTGTGCCTAAAGAGACAGAAATGTTACCTTCAGTTAGCGCTGCAGACTCCAGTTATTCAGAGCATTTGTGACTCTTTGTGACAATTTGTGACTGAACTCTTAATGAACTTCATGTCTGATCATTGTCTCTGTCTCCAAACTCCTCAGGAGAGACACGGACCCTGCCCAGGTCCAGTTCCATGGCAGCAGGCCTGGAAAAAAACGGCCGCTCTCGTGTCCAGGCAATCTTCTCCCACGCTGCGGGTGACAACAGCACCCTGCTCAGCTTCTCTGAGGGAGATGTCATCACCCTGCTAGTGCCTGAAGCCCGTGATGGCTGGCACTATGGGGAGAATGAGAAGAACAAGATGTAAGTAAAATATTCATTTATTTTATTTTGCCTGAAACCATACTGTGAGACTGGATATTTGTCCCCATGTAAAGTGAAGTTTAACAAGGTCTTCACTTTTCTCAGGCGCGGCTGGTTTCCATTCTCCTACACACGTGTGCTGCCTGAGAGTGACAGCGAGAAGCTCAAAGTGAAGTATGTGGCATTTTTATATCATAAGCTGGGTGTCAACTAAATGAGCCCAAATGAGCCCAAGTCTGAGGCCTTTGTTTTCTTCCCTTCCCAGCCTGCACCATGGGAAAAGTAGCAGCACAGGGAACTTGTTGGAGAATGATGGATCACTGCCCACACCTGACTATGGCCTGACTGCCCGACTGCTGGCACAGAGCCTAGCACAGACCCGCCCACGCCCCTACAGCATGGCAGGCTTTGGCACACAGGTAGGTACAATTTAACATGTGTCGTATCCATGATCAACACACAAACACTTGTTACTCTTGCTCAGTTAATTTGTAGCCCCCATCTGGTTTAGTCTTGTGTTGCATAATTGGATATGAGTAATCCTGCAGTAACTGGAAAGGAGACTTTTGCACAGTTTCTGCTGCCACCTAGTGTTTGTATGCAAGTACAGCAGGTACAGTGTACAAGCACACAAAGTAAGAAACATTACTTTTGTCTTTTCAGCCTGCTATTGAGGATTATGACGGCCGCTTTGCCACAAGGTAAGTGCCTTTTCTGCCCTGCCCTCTTAGTAATGACTGATGTGACTGCTGCTGCCATCTGAATTGTTTAGCTTGGATAGTTTTGGAATTAGTGACCTATCAGAAGAAGACATGAGAGCCAATCACCTTAAATAAAGCTGGTTTAGAGTATGTTGTGTAGTGGAAAAATTAAGTATACTCAAAAAAGTTTGTATGCATACTGTATTCTCCAAAAAATCAGTATGGTTCCTAAAAAGTGCTTAATTTTTGAGAGAGCTGTTGCTGTACACCATTGTCTCATATTGTAATTATCAAAGGAACTGGTGGAGCCAGTCACAGCTGCAAAACAGAAAGACAAATAGTAGACAGTGATGAGCTAAAAGAAGGAAGATCTTGCAAAACAAACAACAATAAAAAGGCACTACATCTTTAGCAGCACAATTTGCTTTCATTCTGTGAATTTTAATTGGCAGAGGCATTTCAAAGTCCCATTTTTGTCTGATCTCATCATTTTGTGTTAATACAAAATGGTGAAGTACATTTACATAGTATACAGAGTATTGTTATAGTTTGCTGCAGATTTTTTTTCAATTATTTGTTAAGCCTATAAAATGTCAAAAAATATAGACAGATATACAAATACCAATCACAATTTTCTAGAGCCGTCTTTAAATTACCTGTTTTGTCTGACCAACACTCCAAAACCCAAATATACAGTATCTAATTTGCAATGATGTAAAACGTATACTCTATTTGCTGCCAAGACTGACCATTTTATTAATATATAATCTTTGTTATAAGTGAAAACCCCCAATAAAAATATTGTTAAAAACAATAATGTAAAACAGGGAAAAGCAGCAAATCTTAACGTCTTTAGAATCTAGAACCTGAGAATGTTTGGCTATTTTGCTTTGACTATTGATTCAACGAATCAAAATAGTTGACCATTATTTTTTTGTCCATCGAATAAACGATTAATAGACTAATGGTTTCAGACCTAGTGAGGAGTATAATTTGGCTCAAGCTAAAGATTTGATTTAGCTGTAGTGTTAAAATCCCCACCTTTTATAAGATGTATGCACAGTGTTTGTTTTTTTTTTACTGTCTTCTTTGTCCTTTCCTCTTTGCTCCTGCTTACTTTACTTTCTTTAATAGCTTTTTAACTTAATGAATGCAGTATAGCGGGGTCAGTGTCTCAGTTTATTGTCAGAGTGCTCGTGGCCCAGTATATTTGCACTGTAATCCTATCAAGTCCTTTGCTGACTCACCAGGGTTGTGTGAGGTTAGGTTTAGGAATTATGCTGTACCTGTTTCTGTCCAATCAGGGAGTACATCCTTGTGTACATGTGTATAAATGTGTGTGTTTGTGAGAGAGACAGAGTGTGCGTGAGAGAGAGACAGAGAGAGAAATGGCCTAGAGTGTGCGTGCACTCGTATTGGTGTATGGTGGAGTACATGTTGTGACAGTAGACATCATGCTGACTTCATCTCAGTCATCACTGCTTGTCACCCTGGGGCTTTTGGCACCAGTGTCAAGCTGTTTTACATACTCCTGTCTGCTCTGAATGTGTTTTTTTCTGTATCAGTATTTTGAGACAACACTGTCCTGCAGGGTGTATTCACCCCAACAGACTAATCTGACCCTACATCCCTCCAGCTAAGGAGATGACTTGATTTTCTCATCAACCTTAACTTTTGGGTTTTGTCTACTTTTCAGTGACAGACAAATATTCACTAAAACTCCTTGATGTGGGCAATAATATGTAACCAGCAAACATATCTGGATAAAAAAGTGTTGATGAGGGAATTAGAAGTCCAATCTTCCTGATCACGGCAGGTGTGTTTGGAGATGTAGCTGTAGGTGGGGCGACATAGATTTCCCGACCCCACCTACACTTCTCCTAAACTCTATCCTGCCTCCTTGTGCCTGTCTTGTCTTTCACCATTTCTCTCTGAGTGTGTCCGACCTGGCAAGCTTCCTTCTCTCTTTGTTCCACAGTGACAGTCCTGATGGCAAATTGATTTCGACTGTGTGAGAACAGACATACAGACAGACACAGACAGCTCCGGATAGCACAGGGGCCTCTTCCTCCCCATCTTTCCCTCCTCTTAGCCTTCCTCCTGTCCACTTATCTCCACCTCTCCTCCTCCTCCTCTGCCTCCACACACACCCCTTCTCCAAGTGGAAGAGGCCAGTTTCATCCCTCCTTTCTGTCCTCTCTTCCTCCCCGGGTCCCTCCTTTCCTCCTTCCGTCCATCCTGGGTGCTGCTGCTGGTGGTGTCGGTGTGGACAGTAGCGGTTGGTGGGTGGAGGATTGCGTTGAGCGAGAGAGCCAGAGCGGGGCCTACCTGCTCGGCATGCAGCGATATGGACTCTGAATACTCTATCTCTGATCACAGTCCACCATCGCGGACTGATCTCTCAAGAGACTGCCTTTGCTACTGCTTGTCTATCATGCATGTACATGGTTGTGTCATTTTGTCAAACTAAAGGACATGTTCATGTACTGTACAAGTGCCAAAAGACTTCAATGTCGTTGTTCTAAAGCCACTGGCTGTGAATGGCCTTTTTAAAGCACACGTGGGCCAAGTATTGTCGAGTTCCCACCCAACACACACATGCTCAAAAAAAGCTTTGTTCAAAGTAAGGGTGTGCAGCAGATTACTATATTTCTGTTCCGAGAGATCCCGTAGGTCGCGCTGTGCTTCCTTGTGTCAGTGCTAGACTTGATTTTCCGTCCAGAGGGTGTGTGTCATATTTGCCTTACTTTGCTTCTTTCTTTTTTTTTCTATTAAACACACTTTATGTGCAACGAAGCAAAGTTTCAAATTGAGCTTCAAGAGTATACAGTATATATATCTATATATATATCTATATATATATATAGATATATCTATATCTATATATATATATCTATATATATATATATATATTTATAAATTGTTTCCATCAGTCCAACAAATTGCACTGTATTATGAGCATTGCAAAAACATGTTTTCCTATAGATTTTAAATAAAACTTTTGACCCTCAGCCCCACACAAACTATCTTTTTGCCATTCTTGGCTAAACTCACTGCCAGAAATGTCAGTTAAAATAAAACACCTCACTCCAGTAACCTTCAGTTTGGTCTTTTTTCTGAAGTTACAGTGAGTTTGGAGGGGTCTTTGATCTTCTGTTGAGTATCCTCAATAACAGCTGTGAATTAGTTTTAGGTTAAATGACAACCACGGCTTTTGCAGCTCTGTGTTATTTATGATTGTATTCCCTGAGTGGCTATGTAGTTTTTGGTCTTTTCTTTTAAAACAATTATTGTCCTTGTAAAAAAACAAAATATTTCCAGAAACAATGAGAAACTACTGATTAGTTGAAGTGTTTATCTTATGCATGCTGTGGAGGGAAACCAGAAAATGTGATACTGAAAATTGACCTTGAATGTATGGTGACTTTTTACAAAGGTATTCTAAATAAAACATATCTCTATATATTAATAAACAGTCTGGTCTGACGAGAAATCTGTTCTGTCAGTGACAATGAAATTTTCAGTTTTGTTGCACATCTTCCTTGTTTCAAAGTTATGGCTCTGAACTGATTTTTTTTTTTTTCCCATTTAAAATTTTTTAATTAATTCCCTTTTTTTGGAAAACAAACAAACAAACAAACAAAAAAAAACAACTACCAGGCTTGTGTGAATCATTTCAAGCCACAGCTGTGTCCCAAGCATGCCAGTTTCATCCTAACTCCTCCCCCAGTAGCACCCATAGCATCTGTGCTGCTCTGTGTCACTGTAAAAAACAAAAAGAGTGTCAATGTGTGTGGTGGTGTTGTGTATAGTATGCGTATTTTGATTTTACCCTCCCTGCCTGCTTATCTTCTTTTTTGGTTGTATTTTGTACAACTTTATACTTTTGGTTTGTGTTTGAGTTGTATTTGGGTGATAGAAATAATAATGCACACATTTTAGCAGACACAACTTCAGAACACCTGCCTGTTGATTGCATTGCATTAGCAGTAACGTTTACGTCCACTAAGGCGAGCTGCAGACACATTTCCTCATGTAGTTTAGGAGCATACAGTATATGGCATGTTGAGCATGAAGTGAATACTTCTGTTTCCCATCCCTCATTTCAGTTAGTTATTTTTATCAACCTCTAGAGTATGTTCATCTCGCACCAGACTAACCAGCAGTGTCGTTACAAAATGTGACCCATGCATGATCTGAGAGATGAGCCATTCAAACCCAAAGGTTCTCTTTACCTTCCAGTTTGGGTCCAGAATTGTCCCGGTTCTGAGGGAACAGGACCTCCGTAAGTCACCAGCCTCCATCGCCTTTCAGCCAACCAATCACTTTTCTCCTTCTCTCTATTACTGCCTGGTTCTCTCTGCTGTCATTGGCTGTCTGGCTGCAGTAGGATGCTGAGAATCACTGGTCTTTTCTGTCCTTTGGCCTCAGTGGATGTGACAGCATTTGGTTCTGTCAGTCCAGCAGGCCTTGGGTTGTAAAAGAATTACTTTGATTTTTTTTTTGTGTGTGTGTATCACAATTTCATACAGCGAAGACACTAACCCTGCATGCGTACCAATTGCAAGCTGTTTTTGTAATTTTTTTTAAACTTATTTTACTAGAGTTTTCCCACTACATGCTTGCTAAAACTCACAGTAGATACTGCAACTGTTTGCTCAACTTACTGTAACAAAAAACAAAAGGGGAGATTTCTTTTGGGTGTGGTTTCATAGTTGACCATGTATCTTTCTCTAAATTCTGTCACGTGTTCAACCTAACTGTCAATGTTCCTTGTCTCACCCCTCCTCTCCCCACAGTGACCGTTCCCTGGAGGTCTACCTCCGGCCCACCTTCATTGATGACCGATCTGCACCCATCTTCTACTAGCGGCCTGCTGTCCCCTTTTGTCCACTAATGGGCCCTTTTTTGAAGGGGAGAAAGAAAATGGCTCCCCATGTTTGAGTTGTATGATGATGATGATATCACAAGAGGGCCCAGAAGTGTGATTGGGGGGGGGGGGAAATCACCTCAAGGAATATGTTACACTAAGAATTTAGTTTCTCTGCCGTGGATATTCGCTCAGAGAGTTTCCGGTTAATCCTCATGTTTTTGCAAACGTTTCCACAAACATTGAATGTCTCAGCCTGAACATTCAAGTGCAAGTGTGACAGTAGATTTTATTAGTTATTTAGATCACACCAGTTGTGGATAAGGTGTGGCTAATAGGTTTCACAAGTGATTACATTATTATTTATCTGCACTTCTGCTATGGGATTTCTTTTTATCTTCAACACTATACACTGTAAATTTCATTTGAGGATTATTTACATTAATGAGCAGTGAAGGCACACACTCTGCATAGTCGTTTAAGTGAGGCTACAGGGTGGATGTAAGATGGTCGGTAATGGTTTTCAGTGCATCACTGCTGAAGACAGTGTAGATTGGATACTGCCACAGATAAGTGGCTAGAACTGCTAGATCTGGAAAGTTGGTGAGTAAACTAATTCTGCTTTTGTTAAGTGATATAGTACTATATATTTACTAGTTGTGATACAGTATACCCATATTTTCAATGTGGGAACTGTGCCTTCTTTTTTTTTTTTATTAAACATATGCTTCGTGCAGCATTGACCCAATCATTCTGTAAACTGGTTTGAGGGCATATGCAGCACACTTCAACTTGTATTTTTTTATATTCCTGAAAATAAGTGGGATTATGTCCCTTTTTGTTTTGTTTGCTTGTAATGTCAAGACTATTTTTCATTTCCTTATTTTATTCTTTTTTTTTTTTTTTTTTTTTTTTTGCTTAGCAAGCTCCAGTACAGTACAATTGCAATTCCACTGAATAATAACATACAAGAATATGTTGAATTGCTATTATTTCCTTCTCTTTAAATTTCAGTAATGTCTAAGCTGCCAGATAGCCAAGAGATGAAATACAGTGCACACATATTGGATCTTTTATTTTTATTTATATATATATATATATATATATATATATATATATATATATATATATATNTATTTAGCTTTGAGGGAGTGGTAGCTTATCTGATAAGGTACAGTATTATCATGGATTTTGATCATTCATTCTCAGTATTATACACTCATCTGGGAGAAAAGCTTAGAGCAGAGGCATTTATCTGCAGTATGATGTGTGGGGATAGTAGTGAAACTGTATGTGATGGGAAAGCAATAATGTGTATGGTTGTGTGAATGAGCTAAAATGCCTCTTTAGACTGCAATAAATCAACAGTTACATAATGAAAAGTCAATTTTTCCATGGATGAGTCCTTTACACTGAGTGGTATGATCAGGCTTTTATTACACAGCTCATTTGGGCAGCAAGTTTCAAATGCATTTTTTACTTTTATATAGCTTTCCATTTTGTCCATTTCTCACTTTTGTCTGTTTGTATTATATCTGTACTGTACAGAAAGTGCATATAAATTATCTGGTCCAAAATAAATCTAAATGGGCACAAACATCAAACTTTTATGTGTTTTGTTGTTTTATGTTTTTTTTGTTTTTGTTTGTTTTGCAGAAAATTGTACTTTGTTGACATCAATGCAGATAAATATCACACACACAAGAAGGGAAAAAAGTATTTGGATTTATTTGTTTGGGATAGTACAATAGCAATGAGTGAGGGGGAAAAATGGAAACAGCAATGATGTTACTACCGGTGCACAGAACAACCCACCTCACCTTCTCCAAAGGTGTCTGCCACTTCAGCCAATACACATTGTAATATCTCTTTGGCAAATCTGAGAGAGTCATTCAGGATTGCATCTTTTCGAATCATACAAAAATACCAGCGACGTTTTCTCTTCTTGCAAAACTTAAAAGGCAAGGTGAGAGGAAACGGAATTGGCACTTTGAGCTACAGAAGGAGAGAGAGGGGGAGGGAGCTGTCGATACAGCAGTAGTAATTCAAGTCAAGCTACCTGCTACATGTTGATAAAACATTCATACAATATGTGAGATATGTCATATTTTGAATGTATTTTTTTTGTACACCGCAGACCCGGGGTATTCAGCATAAATGTAATAGAATACATTATGTATGAGAATATGGACAATACGTAGACGTAGAAAAGATGCATAAAGATGATACTGACATTCAACATTTATGACATGACACCGCTGAATTGTGTTGAAACACCACTCTATCCCTTTGGTGTCTTTCTATTGCTGATGAAATGTAAAATAAACAAAGCAAAAATGCGACAAAATAAAGTGAACCTGTAGCTGGCACTGTGGACACAAATAGGGAACCTCACATTTTTAGATATTTCATTCTAGGAGGGGGCGATGTAGAGCAACAGGGCCATCACTTCTACAAATAAAAACCCAGTTTGGCTATACAAAGTGCTTCAGACATACAGTATATGGTAGCTGTAGACATACAGTAGGTCATCATTAACCAGAGTGAGTGGTGGCGATAATAAGGGAGTGACAACATCTTGATTTCCTGTATTATGTTTCCATTAACATAGCACACTGAATCCACCAAGTCCCACCATCAATATGATTTGGATATGACTTGGATTAAGGGACAAATTAAGTTTCAGCACCTCCATCTTCAAACACCATCACCACCACCCACAACTGTTTAAAAAGTCAGATTTTTGTGTTTGGAAATCCACCACAGCTTCTTATGCAACAATCAAGCATTGTTCTCTGGCTCCAACAATGAGAGCTGTAACAGTCATTAAAAATGCCAGATCAATGGTAAGCTGATGGACCAAGACAGCCAATGAGAGGAGCAGCTATGAAGCCTGTCATTTGACTATTTTTTTCCACCTTTTATTTTTATTTATTTTCTTTTAAATTCACAAATGTAATGACCTCTTAGGTCACCAACAGAAATCGATGCTGCGTTGAGCAAATAAGTTATTGTCATATACTGTATGTTAAAACTAATATACTTATGATCTCCATTTCTGCAAACAATATGATCCGATTCTGTATCCACTCTCCTGGTTGTCTCAATCAGGTTGCCATACCAGCAGCTATCATTCTTTCTTCACAAAATGAAATAAAAAACAAAGTGTGCAAATCATTGAGGGTCTTTCACTAGAATATGAGGCACTGTCTCATAAAGGATCACCAGGGTCAGATGCCCCAAACGTTGATAAAAATAAAACTCTGTAAAACATCTAGATATAATAATGCTGCTTTTCTGTGTTGAGAAGGACCAGGACTCATCCTCCTCCAGTCAGGGCCAAGGGACACTCAATCCTTTGGACTATCTTCACTGTTCCCTGTTGGAAATAATTGATTGGGAATAAGTATTGCAGCTTTCATTGGAAGAGAGACGAATCAAACTGCTTAAAGTGATACTCCACCCAAAAGCTATTTTTTGTGTCCAATACTTACCTGCCTGTGTGCTTGAAAGGTAGCTTTTAAGAGATTAGCAGTTTTGTCCCCCATAAAGAAAACTTAAGAAGACAATAGATTCCAGTGGCGACGAGACAAGTTTTCACAGCAGGAAGAAAGGTCATAGCAACTTCTCAAACCACTTCTAATTCACTTCTCCACTCAACATCTTTACACGCAGTATGCTGCAAACTCTCAAATTTTTACCAAAATATCAATCAATACATTGATTGTGTATTGTGCTGTATGTATGGTGTTTGTTTGCTCCACCAATGTTAGAAAGTCGCACACAAGCTACAAAGTGAAGGAAACAACTTCCATCTTTTACTAGCTGCATTTCAAACTTACAGTATTCTGACAGAATAATGCAAAGACAGGGGACACCACCATGAATCCGAAAATAGTAACATTTAAAATATGCTGTAGCAAAAAATGTAATAAATAATGCAATTTAATTTCAGTTGTTCTTTAAAAATATTGGGTGATTGTGAATTTGAGATAATATTTTCAGTGCAAATATATTAACATTATACAACAGCCCAAACTGTGTGTGAAAGACAGTTAATACAGACCTGTTGCTGAGCCCATGTGGGGGTCGGAGACATGTGTGATAGAGAATCGTGAGACCATAAAACGGTTAAGTGCTACAGCTACAGGTTTAGGAGCTTCAGGACTGTTGGAGGTGGAGGTGGAGGTGGGTGAGGACGGGGGCTCAGGGATGGTGTCAGGTGAGGACGGGCGGGGCTCAAATGAGAGGTCATCTTCCCATTCATAACCCCCACCTGAATGCACACAGATACAATTACAGTTATCCTGAACCATCTGGGATAAATCAAACTAGGATTACTCTATGTAGAATTTTATGTCCTTGACAAACTCACCCTCTTCTGAGTTGTTCCCATCTGTTTCTTCAGAAACACAGAATGTTTCACAGGATTGAGCTTCAAGTTCAGGGTCATGTTCCAGCTGGTGGTCAGAGGATTTTTCCTCGGAAGATTCCTGCCCACTGGACTCTGAGAAGGTGTAGTCAGCCAGCTCTCCCGTGGGGCTCTCCTGGAAGTCATAAACAAAAATATTATTTTTACACACTAAAGCATTAACTAATCTAATTGTTAACAGATAATACACATTGCACAACTTCGACCTATTAACATGTCATACCTGGTCAAAAAGGAACACCGTAACATCATCAAAAAAGGACACCGCTTTTTTCTTCCTCTCCAACTCGTCACAGAAGGACTGGGTGAGCAGGGTCGGCATCTTCAAGAGGCCGCGGAGGTGTCTGGCCCTGCTGCAGTCGCTTACCACCACTGGCACTGTACTGAAATCTTCCTCACTCTCCTCACTGTCTTCATCTTGGATGTTGTAGGTCCTCAACTCTTCATCAGACTCGCTGTCATCTGAGTCATCTTCATCCTCTGCCTCCTCCAGTGGAGCTCTCACGCTTTCTCCACACAGCTCCAACAATGACGAGGAAGAGGACAGGTCAACAGGACCGTTGGATTCTTCACATGAACTGTCCTGTGAGTCACATTCCTCTGCATCTATGTCCTCAAAATCTTCCTCATTTATTCTCACACCCTCCCTTCTGTCCTCCGTTTCTTCCTTGACATGATTGAATTCGGGCAGCTCCTCCTCCTCTGTGGATCCATCACCATTTTCATTTTCTTTGGGGGCCTCATCGATGTAGTCAGTTATGGTGGAGTCAGAATGCAAAGACTGGACAGGGGAACAATCTTCTGCTCTTCGGTTCCCCTCCTCATTGTTTCCTGAGGCCTCCTGGACAGTGGAAGAGGGTTCAGACCCAATGGAGGAGCTGAGCTCTGAGGGAGGCTCCTCTCCTGAGTGCTCTGTCTCCAACCCGAGATCATCATCTGCAGGGGCAGACTCTTTGGTCAAGCAGCCGCCCATCTGCGGAGGTAACGGTGACAGCATGGACATCCCAGGGGTGGGAAGGGGATGGGGTGAACTAGGGTCATCCTCTGAGAAATTCACTAAAACACAACTTTTGATGTGTCTCAGATTTGTTAAATGTTCCTCATTATTGAATTGCCTTTTCACAGGTTTATCATCTCTGATAGAGACCAGTTTCTCAGCAGGGAAGTCACAGTTACTTGGAACTGCATAGAACTTGCTACTTTCCTCTTGAGGGCTCCTCTCATTTTCAGCATCATAGTCAGAGAAATAGGCAGAGTCCCTGTATGGGTTTTTATCAGTCAGGCCCTTTAACTGTAGCTCTGATGTGCTTGTGGAAGTGCAGACCCCTTGGCCCAAACCCACCTGCAGAACTAGTTCAGGTTCTCCACCCAGCCTCGGGCTCCTCTCACCACCCCGGGGATCTCCAAGCTCTTTGAAGATAAACTCTGGAGATTCGTTGTTCTCTGTGTCATAGCCACTGTCCAGGGATTTGGGCAGGACAGGGGTATTGAAGGGATCAGGGCTGAAGGCCTGATCACAGGTGCTTGCTATCGATGAGGACAGGTTAAGGGTGTCTACAGAGTCAGGAGTTCCCTCTGGATTCTTCAATGGGCTCAGCTCTTCCTCCTCTACCTCAGCATAGTCCAGGTTGAAGTCGGCAAAGATCCCCGACGTGATATCTGTGATGTCATCGTCATCATCCTCACTGTAGTCACCAAGCTCAACCAGGCTAATGCTGGAGTCTCTGACCCCCACTCCACTGTCCAACGCTCTGCTACTTTCTGATGTCTCTGGATAGTTTAGTCTCTTGTCTCCCAGACCAACTGAGATTCCCGTTGAAACCCCCTCCCAGATGTTACCTCTCTGCTTGACTGATAAGGCTCCTGTTTGACCAGTCTGAGGCTCCTTGAAAGAGGATGGGGACTTTATATAGCTTGCCTCAGGTATCATCTTAGGCTCAGAGTACAGTCTCTCTCCACACAATTGCTTTTCATATTTACCCTCCATTTTTCCATCCTCTGAACCTCTGGCATTAATACTTGAGTTGGTAAGAGAATCAATACTTCTTAGATTTTCTGCAGTTAAGTTATTTTCCACTTGAGTGGCAGCTTCCTGTCTTTCTTTGTGACATAAGTGAATGTATGAACCTAATTCACAGGGCTTGCTAGCAACGTTACAACAAGAGTCTCCTCCTTCTGCCTCCAAGGTGCCACAAGACCTGGAGCTGTGGAAGGTTCTGGTGGTGGCCTTGGTTAAAGACCATAATTCTGTTGTGTTAGAGTGAGCAGTATATTGAAGGTCCAGATAGCTGTCATGCCCACTGCCTGTCTGCTTGCTGTCAAAGCTCAGGCTATTATTGTTTGCTGAATGGTTTGAGGTCCAGTTAGTGGCCTCTCCTTCAGAGAAAAGGTCATCCTCAATCTCTTCACCTCTCCGCTGGCCCACCAGCAGGCCGTCATCTGTCCCTACATCAATGCTAATGTGGTTAACAATGGGTAGTGTCTTTCTGAGGGGACCCATCATATTATGGCAGCTTTCATTAACCATGCTATGACCTGTGCTCGCTTCAAGGTAGGGATCGCAGAACCCTAAGCTGGGGCTGCTGACTGCTTGTGACAAACTGCGTGGGTTTTCTAAACGCCCCACTGGATGGACAAGGTTTGATCTGGACTCTGGCGATGTATCCAGTTCAGACAGACAGGATTGGCGACGTGTCTTGTATGCTGATGACTGTTCGCAGTAGACTGTGTCTTCGTGACTGGATGAGAAGCAGTTGTGGGAGTGGTCTAACTTTACAGGGCTGGTGCTGGATGTCTGTCTCAGCAGTGGCTCCATGGTTAGTTGGACAGTGGGGCTTGAATCAGAATCATAGGCAGTAGATTTTGTGCTGTCAGCAGTTGACCAGTAAGCACTGGGCTGTGCCATGGATGAACCAGTCCGACTCTCAGAGGACAACCTGCTGCTGCTGGCCTCCAGTCCTGGGCTGTAGTCCACCATGCTGTCATCCAGGTTAATGTTACACTCTACTGGTTCCTCTATGCGAATGTAGTACTCACTGCTGACTGAGGGGCTGTGGGCACTCAACACTGGGACCACACCCGGGTGTTCAGGTTCATAGTAGGATGGGGATATGCTTGAGGTCAGGCTGTCAGTCTTGCAGCCCCCTGAGGTGCTTCCTTTACTTGAATAATAGATATCCTGGTAATGTGGGTTCCCCTGGCCCAGTGGCCCACTGGTGAAGGAGGAGCAGTAGGGCTGCTCAGCTCGGGCCTGCTCCCACTTGTACTCAAAGTTGAGACCATGGCTGGTCTCTGTGACAGTCAGAAGGTCGTCCCCTGTGTCAGAGTGGAAGCTGTCAGAGAAGTGCTCCAGGAGGGGGAAGGAGGACGAGGCAGAGGAGGCCAGCTCCACTGCCTGAGTTTGATCTGCACCAGGGACGTCAGCCGAGCCAGGTATAGGGGTCAGGACTAAGGCTGTGGACGTAGCTGTGTGGGAGGTGCTACCAAGCAGGTTGGGTCTCAAAGCATTCCAACGTTGTTCAAAGTCTTCCTCAGCCTCACTGGAGCCTTTGGCACACAAGTATGTGACAAGAAGGTGTACTTCCTCACTGCTGGGTCTCAGCTCTGGCTGTAGCCAGCAGAACTGCATCACCTCATACCTAGATAGAAATGACAGAAAGAGAAGAAAGGATCGGAGGAAAAAGAGATTATAAGTCTAAGTTATACTTGTGTTGCTCTCCTTACATCTGTTAGCTCAGAAGAACTTAATATCTTTTTTATTGTTTTTTACGTAATGAGAGAAATAGGGAAAATTTAAAGAATTGATTCTAGACTAACAACAAGGCAATATAAAAGAAAACATTTGTCAGCAAGTCAGCACTTTCTAGCACACCTAGTACTTGTTGACACTAGCCAAAGACATACAAAGTATATGAAGGAGGTGCAGTGCTGATGTAGTTAGAAGATGTTTACATTCCTCCTCGTGTGTGTGTGTGTGTGTGTGTGTGTGTGTGTGGCTCCTCAGTGTTGGTATCAAGTGCGTTTAATTTAGTGAGGAACAATTTTGAAAAATAAATAAATAAACACAATATTTGGATGGTTTCCCAGGTAAAGATGAATGAGGTGATTCAACTCTGGTCGATGCCAAGGGGCTCAGAATAGGGAAAGTATTGATCATCTGCCCTTGCTAGCAAAGAAAAATGTTGCTACAGTCGACTGGTGCACCACCAGCAGAGACCGGTTTTAAAAACAGGACACGCTGACTCGTTAGAAATTAATTGGCCAGCGAGACCTGAAGTTTAAGTATTAAGTTAAGTTAAAATGTATCTTATGTGTTATCAAGATAACATTCTCAGTGTTCAGTGTATGAACAGTATGTCTCCCTGAGTGTGTGGGCATGCAACTATGTCTCACCAGCGCTCAGCGAGGGGGAAGTGGAGCTGGGGTTTGGGTAGTTTGAGCTGCTGTTCCTTCACAGCATACGTCAGCACCTGTCTGTCAGAGTAGTGTCTGTACGGCTGGTTTCCCAGCTCAAACAGCTCCCACACAGTCACCCCCAATGACCTGGAACAGGCAAAGAAATCATTAAGTGTGTTCACATATTGAATCCCAGATATGACCATGTTCCAAACAAGCTGTTCATTTCATACTGTAACCTTCTTTATGTTATGTCACAAGTATTGTGCTATAAATGAATGTTAGAGCATTTTGTTCCCATTTTTATACACACAAAGAAAAAAAATCTATGTTAAAAAATGTCTACATTTTGATAAAGGTGATGTTGGTATGGTAGTGTTATCTCATTAAACATACAATAATATTTCCTGTTTATCACTCTTTAAATATCTCACCATATGTTGCTGGACTTTGTTTGGTCAACGACCAGCAGGTTTCCATGGACCTCGTCTATGAGCTCAGGTGCAATCCAGCGCAGGGGCACCCAAATCTGGTCCTGTGTTACGTAATAGTCATCCTATAGAACAACAACAACAAAAAATATTTGAGTACTGATAGGGCCATAAGGTAAAAAGCAGTAGTGACATTATCAAAAGACAGTCTGACCTTGTATCGGTTGTGAGAAAGGCCATAGTCTCCGATCTTAACTGACATTTCTGAAGTTAGCAGGCAGTTTCGCAACGCCAGGTCACTGTCAAAACAAAGGCAACTGTCATCTAATACAGTACAACTAAGCTGCATAAACATCCATATTTTCTCAATCAGCTGACACAATTTTCTACACAGTTTTAGGTTTTACTATTTTACTATTCAATTTTCTATGATTTTTTGTTCACACTGATTTGAAGTGGGCAGGGCTCAGGGAATAGGGTGATGTCACGTAATTCCATGCACCAATTGGGATTTAGAATTTTTTTTTTTTAATCAAAATTTGATGACAGTTATTTAATTATTTTTCCAGGCCACTGTCAGTCAAACTTGATCATATCACAACCACACAGACCTGTGTTAAACTCTTAATACTTAAGGATGCTTGTTTCTTATTTATTCAGAAATATTTAACGTTATAGAGAAATACTCAGGATCTGAAACCAAGTTTTCAGGGGCTTTAAAGTATTGCTCAACATTTTATAACTAATACTTTATATAATACTTTTTTACCATTGTTACACCCTTATCAATATAGTATGTATATCATGGGAAGTTTCCTTTAGTTATACTTGGGTATCGGTGTTTGTTAAAACATATTGTATCTGACATATTGTCAATGAATAGGACTTGATGCATTATGATTATCCTATGTAGTATGAAATGTGTACATGTATAGTATCATGTACTGTTTCTTCTCACCTGACCATGTAAAGACACAGACTAAACTAAATCACTTTGTTTAATCTCACCTCCTCCACAAACAGGGAGCTCTTTTGCCTGGCAGGCACTGATTGGTTGCTATGGCAGCCCGCACACGGCTGAGTCAGAGCGATAGGGGCTCGCCCCCGGCAACAAAATCACTGATGCTGGAGTTTGTGAGAACTACTCAGGCAGCACCAGGATGATGTTGCAGGGAGAGACCAGCAGGGGGTGCACTGAACGTTCAGATGGATTCTTCCTTTCTAGGGCATTAATATTCAAGATGATGATGGTAAATAGAGCTGGACTGACTGACATACTGTACCTGTGTATAAAGTTGTATTTGTGGAGGTGCAGAAGCCCTGAGGCAATGTCACATGCCATTCGCTGGAGGATCAAAGGGTCAGGAGTCTCGGAGTCAGCCACCCGACAACTGCGCAGGTAGCTCTTCAGATCACCCTGAGAGGAGAAAGGAAATGAGGTTGTGAGCTGTCTGTTTGTGAATAATCCAAACAACAATGCACCAAGAAAGGGAATAATGAGGTAGGTGAGAAGGACTGAATAAACAGAATTTGATCATTAAAGTGTGTCCCACCAGAGGGCAAAACTCCATGACCAGCAGATAAGGAGTGACCTCTGAGCACTGTGCCAGGCACTGCAGGAGGGCAGGGTGCTGGAGGTTTCTGGTAGGGGAAACACAGATTTGAGCAAGTATGAATGCACAAACACCATACATACAATAAATATTAGCAGCGCTATTCATGGGCTGAAGGGCTGGGCTGTGTGATGTCTGATATTTCACTGAACTGACCGGTATGGCTGCACCTCCTCCAGGAACTGCATCTGATCCTGGACGCTGGCACTGGCCTTCAGCTCCTTTACCACCACCTGGGTGGTGCTGAGGCCCGCATTGACCTCGCCCAGCAGAACCTAAAAAGTATACATAGGAGGGAGACTTTTATACCAAACTCTAGGATTGTAGACCAGAATTTACTACAAACAGCATCAACATGCAGTTACAGAGTGAGAATGTGTTAGAGAGGGAAAAAAAAGAAAAACAAATAGAATGAGAATGGTGTGTGAGCAAATCTAGGGAAGTGTTACAGCAGCCTGTACTGTACAGTAAATTGTGAGGAATTTACTGTGACTGTGAATTTCAGCTCTTCTCCCATGGACTCAACACCCTGACAAGTGCCAAAGATTAGCCTTGCTAGAGTGAGATCATCATCACATTACCCTCGCATTCCAGCACATTGGAGTACAGTTAGTACAGTAAGGACAGATGCAGTTGAAACCGTCAAAGCAAGTAATAATGAGTACAAAGGTGTTGTCCCTGGACCCAAAAACTCATACAGACTGTGTGATTGTGTGTATGTTTTAAGAACAAAAAAGCATGTTTTACCTTGCCAAACCAGCCATGTCCAATCTCCTTTAGATAGAGTAGACTATGACGGCCAAGGTCTGATGACTTCAGCAGTTGGACTGGAAACAAACAGTAAGAAAGACATAAGATTACTTTTAGAGGAAAAAAAGAGACTGCTATAGTGATTAAGAGAAAAGAAACAACAGAGATTTATGTACAGAAATGTTTTCAACATAAAGAGCAAAGTAAAATAGAACGGAACTGAATAGAAATGGAGCCCTACAGGACAAAGAAAAATCAGAGACTGAGTTAAGAAGAGAAAAAATAGAAACTCCTCTCAGCTAAACAATAAATGTACATTTTCCTAAATAAAAAGCTGCATCAACTAAAGAGGAGAGATTACCTGAAGGCAAATAAAATCAAATTGTAACTTCCCAGCTAGATTAAATAAGCACAAGGAAGCTTACAGCCATCACCCACAAATCACTCCGGAGACACACCACTATTCTACAAATTATACTAAGTCGTGCACAAATTCAAATACCTCCATGGATCCTCATATTTCTGAAATGAAGATGATGATGGCGAGTAGAAAGATGATGATGACGGAACAGTGGAGCGGCCAGCCACTCTGAGCACCGCAACAGGGACTGAGTCCGAGTCCCAGGCAGGGATGAAGTACTGGTTCAGAGTGTGAGAACCGAGAGCCTGTGGCCCCAGCCCCAACCCCAGGCGTCTTAGCCTCATTTTGTGTATTTGAGAAAGCCCACGGTCGCAGTGTGTGTGTGAGAGAGCCTCGGCAGGATTTAACCCTCCGAGCCCTCACGCAGCTGAACAAGCTCACCACGCTGCCTCTCCCAGTCTGCACCGAGCTCATCCTCCAACTGGGACACACACAAACACACATACTGTCCTCGTCTACAGCTCTCCAGCTGTCGAGCAAACACCGAAATCCTGGGATCCTATATAGACTACATTTTAAATCTAAAGTAAACTGAGCGAGATAGAAACTTCGAGTTAGTGAACCAATCTGCCGACGGTTCTGCAAAGGAGTTCTGAGGAGGATTTCTGCCCTTGGAGCTGAGATTTTCTGGTATCACGCCTGATGTGACCGTCACGCATGTTGGTAGTGTGCCGTTTGATGCGCCAGCTCTGTGCGCAGCTTCAAGACACCCAGTAATGACATAAGGCCCACATAATGCCCCCCTGTCACCCAGGACAGCAGCATTCTTCAGCCAAGCTGGACACAAACACTGCTCTGTCAGATGCAGAAAAGACCTCTGTCATACACACTCACCACCCATACCTCAAGCCTCCCCTCCCCGCTCTTAGGTCCTGGTACATGTCACCACCCTTCCCCTGTTCTCTCTTCATTCTGTCACAGACCCCTCACTGTATTCTGCCCATAATGCCAGTCCTCCACTGGTGCGTTCCACGGACGTTTCAGCCCAGCCTTATGCTCACCCACTGCCCAGCCAGCCTAAATCAGAGCCATTGTTTGGCTCACTCACTCACACGCTCATGCTGTGTCTCCTGGTACCCAGTGCACCAAACACACACACAGGCACGCAAACACTCATATGCAGACACACACAAGGCCCATTCTCCACTGGAACGCTGGGCAGAGGTTGTCACGGTGATAACAGACCCACACTTCTCCACCCCAACCCCCCCGAGCCTCCACCACCCCTCCCTGACAGAGAGAGAGAAAGTAAGAAGTGGTATTATTCCAAATGTGGAATGTGTGAGCGTGAGTGTGCATTCCCATCCTACTCATGGCATTCCCCGAGAAGATGGTAGGGTCCAGTGAGACTGGAGGTCTCGGTGGGCCCGTGGAATGATAGCACACACAATCACTTCACACACTCGCTTTGATGCATCAAGCCTCTGTTGTGGGTTTGAAAGCTTTACATGACCTCTTGAATAAAAGATTAGAGCAACAAGTGAAAAGCGGGACTGTCAGATCAATGGCTAACGTTGTACTATGTGTTCATACAGATGCATAAATTATGCTTGGCTCATACAGAATATACCATTCATAATTCATAGAGTATAGTAACTATATAACTGGTGCTCTTGTTCAACATGCAATTACTGGGCTCATTTTCATTGTGCGTATGTCAGTGTGGGGGTGGATAATTCATGACATGTGCATGATGTTAATATGTATGGAGGAGGGTGTTCACTCCTTGACCTGTAGTTTATTGATGTAATACTTTTGAAATATGAGATCATTCCTGACATTTCCTATCCTATCAGTCTTTTCACATTTTTGCATGCGTATGACAATTTGTCAGATATTAGCTAAGCAATGGAAAGGCTGCAAAAATTATACATTCCCAATACTTCCAATACCCAAGTGTGCACAAAACGTACATGTAAAGAAGTTGATATAATAATAGAACATGTGTTACTGTCTTTACATAAGAAAGGAGGAACGACTAAGAGACCATTTTCTCCCTCTTTCACGATCTCGTCTCCTTTCGCCATTTATCCATTCCTCGCCCTGCAACACCTGGACCAATCATACAGCCGTAGCTATGGAGGACAGAGGGGAGGCTGATGATTGGCTGCGAGCCTGAGGCTGCCTTGTCCAATCATTGCTGGAGCTCACATCCTAGGATGCTGAGCCCCAACTCACCTCCCTTCTGGCTGAGCACAGTGCAGCGCAGACAGCCAGTGAGTCATGCAGGGAGAGGCATTTCGAGCACCCAGGATCTGGCTTACACTGAGATTCACACTCACTCACACACATCACATACATGCACATACACATTTTAACAGGCTGGGTTTGAGGCAGAATGACCTCAAGAAAAACAAACAGACTGTGACGTTGCTGGAAAGGATCATGAATATAGAATACAAATTAAACACACCAGCATAGTACGGACGTGCAGTGATGTTGGATTATGTCAGATTCAAGTAAAAAAGGAACAAATGTCATATTAAATGTATGGTAATGTAACGTAGCTAGATTTATGAACACACACAGAACCCCAGAAATAAGGTACACTAGGGTTGGGTCAGATTCCTTCCTCTCTGGTGGGCTGCAGTTTTCAGATACAGTATGCATCGCAGCACTGCAGTAGGTTGATTTCTAAATGAATTACACAATGGACAGATGTCTGTCCCTTGTTGAGAGAGAGGGCAAAAAAGAGGATAAATATAATACAAGATAACAAATGAAAGAGGCCATATCTGTTCCAACTAAGGTTGACAAAACTCAGTTGCATCTCATCCAAATCAATAGCGCGAGTAACATGTTCCATAATCCACTTATGCTATGCTCAAGAGAAGTAACAAGTAACAACCTTTCTTAATAGTCTGTTAGTGTGGCAGAAATTCATTCTTTCTAAAGAGCTGGGAATTCATACGGACTCTGACTATGGAGATATGCAATACAGAAAAGAGTAAAGAGGATAAAAAAAGAAGAAGAAACATCAGGAAGCAAAGACAAAATAAACTGAAAAACAGGTAATTAAAAGTCCAAGCAGGTATAACTTAGAGGTGTGTGTGTTGATGGTGTTGTGTAGTTTCTTACTGGATCTGCCAGGCTGTTTGGAGACAGGCAGGGAGACCTCAGTAAGGGGAAGGATGTAGACCTCTGGGCCATTCTGGGAGGATGGCGAAGCCAGGGCGGAGAGATCTGCCTGGTACTCCTCTCCCTCAGTGTTTTCAAACTCCTGGTGCAAAGATACACGCTGGAATTAGTCATCCACTCGTAGCAATCCTACCACTGAGACAGTGGGAGACAATGGTTCAACTGTGGAGGCATTCCGAGGCACGCCCACCTAGCCATATATGTTAGTCATTGTGTGGGTCACTGCAAAGAAGCTGTAGGGGGAACACACTAATGTGCGTGTTCAAACTGTATACACAAAGCCTTTCTTTCTCTCGTCTCTCTGTCTTTTCTTTCTTCCTCATATACACTCACATA
This sequence comes from Maccullochella peelii, assembly GCA_002120245.1. Taxonomy (NCBI): domain Eukaryota; kingdom Metazoa; phylum Chordata; class Actinopteri; order Centrarchiformes; family Percichthyidae; genus Maccullochella; species Maccullochella peelii. Next base: position 91,088 of record LKNJ01001896.1, read on the forward strand.
TACAGGCCAAGGTTCTTACCATGACAAAAAACTTAAACTTAGCCAAAAAACTGAACTTTACATACTTCAAATACTGTAAATAATAAAACAACATGACTTCTCATCCATAGTTATAGTTTCTGTTTGTGTTTGTTCAGAGTAAGAAGTAAATTTTGGCATTTATTTTAACGCACGATGACTTCTTGCTCTCAAAGGATGTGCTAGTTTTGGTAACGACATCACCGCTTTCATCATCTCAAAAACATCTCAGAGGAAACACCAGTGTCCTGATTATTTTGAGCTACATGATTTTAACTGTGCTGTTAATCTGCCAGTACCTTGCACTAGTACATTGTGAGCCCAAGTTTTTCCATCATCAAGGCTTTTAAGTACAAAAAAAAAAAAAAAGATTTATTGCACGATAATGTTGCAAAAATAGGCAAAATACCTGTTTTGGACTGTGGTCAATAATAATCACTAGACCAGAACAGTTCTGGTGAATGTTACTTACACCACCATATAACTGCAAAATCCTGAATTGCAGTAACATCCTCTACTGTGCACTATAAAAAACATAACCAGAAATAACCTTTACAATATAAAGGCTGAGTGTCCACACTACTTTCAAATAAGAGCAGGAGAGAGTGGGAACTATCATCAGCTATGCAGAAAAAAACTTTAGTCCCTTATCTGCAGATTCACCCCTCTCTTCCCTACTAAGATGGATGAGGACGAGAGGGAGTGGAAAACAGTGACCCTCTCTCTCTCCATCCCTGTACACCATATCCCACATCCTCTGCTCTGTCTGTCTACTTTACCCCTACTACCCTTCTCTCTGCCCTCATCTGTTGTTGCTCAGTGTCCTTGCTCTCTAATTGCTGTAGTGTGTCCCTATAGCGCTGTGTCTCTCTAAACCCCCATACAGTATGTATTAGGAGTGCTGATTTTAAATCAAAAGGTAGGTCATATGGCCTAAACCAACTCCAATGTGACCACATAGTAGGAGGGAGACAGATTTGATACTGTATCCACATGTAGCCTTAAAATCTGATCTGTCTTCACTCACCCAAGTAGCAATCATTTAGTGCTTTTAACACATATACATGGATAAACCTTCTGGCTATAAATTATAAGAAATAAATAGTAGAGTAGAGGAAGATAGCCAAAGGAAACAGTATATTAACAGTAAACTAGACAAACTGTATATTCTGCATCATGAGGCAGATTACAAGGTAGATTAACAGAGTATTGTCAGGGTGACTCAAGATGTATAAGGCTAAACAACTCCATGAGCTCATATGAGAACTTAAGAGTCCTACATGTTCAATTATAATTGTTACATATTTTCTTATGCTCCTTTAATGCTTTGCCTGTTCGGGAACAGTGTTCAGCAGATGCGCTGGTTCCAGTGTAAACCTAAATCCTTGAAGATGAATTTACTCCAGTCACTCTGAGCTGTGAGTAGGGATGAATTGTGTTAATTGAGATCCCATACATTTGGGAATTCTCATCCAAATCTACTCTTTTCCTGGAAGAAATGCCCGTTGGAACCCCACATTATTAGCACGTGTGCTTGTGTGCCTGTGCTTTGTGCCAAACCGCCAAATCAACATGCTGAAATTTCTGCATGTGACAGATTTGACATTTTCAGCACTAAAGATGGTCATACGCTCCCATATAGTCAATATATTAAAGGTGGTTTTTTGAATGGTTGGAAAACAGAGGATCAAATGATTCTTCATGATGGATGTGTTTTATCTACATCAAGTCAGTGTATCAACAACTGTTGTTCTACTAAACATAACACCTCATAATCTCAGATATGATACAATAATAACATCAGAAAATAAGAATAAATGCTGTTTTATGAATATCTGCAGTTTGCGGTCCTGGCTCCACAATGGTTTAACAAGCTCCCCATCAACAGCAGAAACTCTGCGCATCTTCCATAGCAGACTGAAAACTCATCTGTTCAGACTGCACCATGGCCCATTTAAAAAATATTTCTCTATCTCTTATTGTTTCTAAATGTAGCACAATTATTTGAACTTGAACACACTTATTGCAAGTCGCTTTGGATATAAGCGTCAGCTAAATAAATGTAATGTAAAAACAAAAATCTAACTTCATTTCTTGCTAGAAATCCTGGTTTTCTTGTAAAAGACAGATATTGCTGGCACATAATCTCAGGAAAAACTTCGTCCCTCAACCTGAGTGATGAGTGGGCCACAGTTTCTCTTGAATTAATCTTCAAACTTGGCAAGCTAGTGTAACACACCGGACACACTCTTGTTGTTCTGTCCCTTGTGAACAACAGCAGGGTCAGAACACTCTATACAATAATATTAATAGTAGTGCAGAAAATAAATAACTATTGCAGTAAAAATAATAGAATTTTAATTTGCGACAAATAATAAAGTTTAGGTTTAGTTTAGGTCTATTCCAATTAAAAGGTATATATACCTATGAATAGAACCTTAAGTAACCAAGATCACATTAGCACTGCCACCAGTAACTGAAGTGCTTCAATTAGAATGATTTCCATGTCTGAATCAGGGCCTCCCTTCCATTAAATACATGAGGTCCTTAAGTCAAAGCCCCTCTTGATGCTGTCCTGATCATTTCCTACCACATGAAGCAACATCCCATTACAATTCAAGTCAATCATCTTAGCAGTTTCTAAGACTGTGACTATGTTGGGAAACCGGGGTAGCAATAGTGCTCTGTTCACAAGCACTGAGCCATCCACCCACCCATCTATCCATCCATCCGCTGGCTAATGAACTGTTACCCATAACAAGCCTATCTCCCACTTGCAGAAACACAGAGGTAAAGAAGGGAGAAAACGTGAAGAGAAAACAGGAGGAAATGAGAAAGGAGGAGAGCAGGAGATTGGGTTGCAGGCTGATTATTTCATTAATATGAAATAATTGAATGGCTCATTGTGTATGTGTTTATGTGTATTTACACGCGTCCTAAAACACTAGTGTGTGTAAGTGTGTTTCACATTCAGGAGAACCATCTGCCACTCTCCTCAGAGCGAAGCGTGAAAGCGAGCACCTGGCTGTGAGTCAGCGTTGCATAGCTCCCCAGAGAGCCTTCAGTTTAGAAAGCGCTTAATACGCAGCCTCAAACTACACACTCCAGTAAGAGCACCATGATGGAGACGAATAATGAAGCTTTTTGGACGGCGCAGCGGTGCGCTCTCACAGTCCCACATGGATGCACACCTTACAAGTGAGCTGTTGAGTGACGAGCTGGCACCAAAGAGAGGGAAAAAGAGTGGGAACCTTTTAACCATTATGTGAGGTTTGCTGCCAAACTAAGAGAGCACAATGAAGATTTGATGCTTAAAGATTAAAATATATCGACCATTACAGCGGCTTGTCTTGTCTGGAATTACAATGAACTATGATCAGGACAGCGAGAGTGTGTTTTATTCACTAAAGTCACAATTTGTTTTTTTGTATTGTTTTAACATATTGCAAATAAATTAGAATATTTTAAATGCAAATTGCCTGAGAACTGAAAATGGTGTTCCTCCGACAGAGACGATTCCTTGTTAGTAATGTCAGTTACAATGTGCTTTCTTGTTATTGTAATCCTTTCATTGCCTTTTCCTCAAATGAACACCACACTGTTATCAATGCCCCCCCACCTTTGACTTACATCCTAGTAAAGCTGCACTTGAATACACACAGACTGCCTGAAACACATAAACGGCTCAAATTAATGCTGTTGTTCAAGAAAAAAAACAATCTCCAACTATTATTTTGTACAACGTATGCATAACATTAACATTAACAGTGAGCTAATGAACTTAACGTCTATAAAAGGAAACTCGTGCCTGCTACCTTTGTAAAATGATTTTTAGAGTGGCGTGGCAAGATTTTCTAAAACTTTACTCACCTCTTTTCTTATATATTTACAAACCCAGCACACAGTCAAGGTGGTGTAGTGTTTCCTTACTGTCAATCTGCCCTGCTGATGTGTCCTCGAGCAAGACACTGAATATTTCCCAGCTCGAGGGCAGCTGTGTTGTAGCTAAACTTTCACCCTGAACTCTCTGAAAACAATACTGAAAACAAAACTCTGAAAGACAATATCTCTGCAGGAATCAATAGTGTCATATTAGTCAACCAGGCTTGATGGTTGATCATGACAAAATGAAATTGTCCGATGCTGTTTTAGCAGCTGAAGCCATCCTTCTGTCATAGTCTGTTCAGTCTTTTCACAGGCCAATGGAAAGCAGACACAGGCCTAGACTCCCACTGTTCCTGCAGATTATTAAAATACACACACATAAAAAAAAGTCCAGAAGTTGTTAATGGTGCTTCTCTTTGCTGTGCTCATTAGCGATACTGTTATCCCTGTGGCATCTACCTACCACAGGCTGTTTTCCCACTGTTCGGTATGATTGCTGAAAAGAACCTGACTCTCACCACACACATAAACAAGAAACAAGCTGCTCTGCTCTAATCCTCTCTCCTATCCTCTCCTCTGCTTTCTGCAGCTCTCTAATCAACAACAAAAAGCCTTTTTATTCCCTCTATGCAATATATATTTCTCACATTCATTTACACAAGGAATTATGAGGGCTGGGGACAAAATATTTGCATAAGTAATCTTAAAAGAAGAAGCTGTTCAGTCGGGGCTGTAATTTATCCATTCTCCAGCTAAAAAAGTTAGAAACACTAAAATGCACGACCAAAATGAAAATATGTTTGGATTCTAATGCCATAATATGAGCAGAGAGTTAATGAGAAACTTGTAACGACGAAGGAGCAGCCAGTGCAGCGGCTCTGGAGTTTCTCCTCCCTCTCCCTCTCCATATGCCCCCTGCCTGTGTCAGTCTCTGTTAGCACCCATCAGCCCCTCAGTTTGGCGCTGATGTTTGACACAGCATGGCTGAGTCATGCTGGCGGCTGAAGGCAACACAGAGACAATGTGTGCCAGCCTGGGATGGGTAAGGGTACTTGGTTGCATCACTTGCATACAATGAGGCAATAGCCCTCAGCAAAAGACTTCAGCATTTACAGTAAATGTAGATTAGATAGTTTGACAGATCAGTACTGGTATGAACACGATCATGATCCTGATAACCAGCTCTAACGTAAAATATTAACAAGTACCAAGTGTTTTCTCCAACAAGTCAGCTGCAATGATCGATTAATCGATCGACAGAATATCAATCTGCAACAATTTTTATAATCGAATAATCATTTTAGTCTTTTTTTAATCAAAAATACAAAAAAGAGCTGAAATGGACAATTAATTGATTAGTCAACTGATAGGACAACAATGGGCAACAAATTACCCATTTAAGTAATTTAATCAAACAAAATTGGCAAATATTTGGTAGTTCCAGGATTTACTTTTGTCTGTTTATCCTTGTAAATTGAATATTTTTGAGTTTTTTGATTGGTGGTTGACATTTGAAGACACAAGCTTGGGCTTTCAGAACTTATGATGGGCATTTTTTAACTTTTTTTTTGGTAGTTCATAGACTAAACGATTAATCGGACAAATAATCACAGATGCAATGGTAGTGTACATTTGATACATTAAAAGTATTAGTTCCTTTTCTGTTATTTTTATAAGTAACTCACTGACCAAGATTCCCTTCCTTCCTGTGGCATCTACTGTGCACACACAGTTAATGTGCTCCTCTCACCACTTCCAGAAGGGGGCAGCAGTGAGCTCACCTTGAAGCCTATGTCGCCCTTCTTGCAGCAGAGGCAGGCCAGCATGAGGAAGACGAAGGTGAAGAGGCCAGAGAAGGAGACAGCAACCACCGCCAGCGATGAAGGCCACGACAGCTCGCTCAGCGGAGCCCCGTCTGTAACACCAGAGCAGAATGTCAGTGTTAAAAGGTTGGAACCGTACAGAGATCAGACGGGAAACATTCAGGAAATTAAAAACAAAATAGAGACAAAGGTGATTTGTTTACACGCAGATTATTTGTGACCATTTTATTGGCAGCTTGAAGAAAGAAGCATGTGACTCATAATTAGCATTCTCCTCTGCTTCCTATTCATCGCTAGGATCTGTGAGTCTGAATAGGAAGCAGGACCCTGTGGGTGCACTCTGAGTCATGGAGGCTAAAAGTTTGATACCAACCATGAACACAATTACTGCGTCTGGATAATAACTTAATAAAAACAGCGGCAGTATAGGTGTGGTGGCTCATTCTGTCTCAAACAACTGCGATGAATGAAAATGCTTATTGTGAATCGATCACCTGCTTTTCATTTTCTGCAATGCCCTGCAAAATCACCCTAAAAGCAACGTTTGTTATTCAAAATACAGCCCAAAATGTATTTAACTGAAGTAACTGCTTTCCAGAACAATGCTCACAATGCTATTAAAGCCCAGCACACAATGAGACGTAGAAAAAGGTCTGATTCAACCGCAGTGTATCAAAGAGATGTTTGTGTGGGTTTGTGACCAATAAACAGAAAGCAAACACATGCATAATGGGGATTTGTGTGTAATTATTTCCCCTTTGGGCAAATTATTTGCGATCTGTCATTGTCTTCTGGTGTGCATATGTGTGTCAGTTTGTTTTCAGCCTGTAGTAGCTGAGGACAGGCCAGAGGGCCAGATGTCACAGTTTGGAGCACATCCATATAATCTGATTTACAGTTTCCAGTTTCTCCTGCCAGTACAGATCAAGGAGGAGAGAGAAAGAAAGAAAGAGAAAGAGAGCGCGAGCGCGAGAGAGGAAGAGAGAGATTGAAAGAGACTGTGAGAGAGGTTACGACAGACACAAAAAAACATGCACAGACACAAAATACATAATATCAGTATTTCTATACCTGTCAAGACCTTCACTGAACACATTAATTCCCTAAACTATCCTATCCTTGGCACTCAAATTTCAATACTCCATATCTACATGACTTTTCATTAATATTCACATCAAGGCACGCTGCATTCATCTTCAACCAACATGTGTCAACATTTGTACACCTGTAGCATTCAACAAATAGTTGAAGTATTGGACAGTAAGTGGTTATTTTACTACACCACATAACCACTGCCTGCATTAGCCGTCCACTGGGAGCGATGAGGAGAGCTCTACTGTAGCCTCCATCTCACAGAACACCTCTGGAGAAAATATATCACACACATATATCACACTTAATGCTTTAAAATGAGCTAACGGAGATATCCGTTTGACGTTTAGTCCCTAGCATGGGCCAAGCTCCAAAAATGTGGCATCCTACAATTCCCACAATGCACCTCAATAAAATCTTTCATTAGATTCTCCCAGCCAAGTAAATGCCCATGTCTATCTCACTCCATGCCCCCAGTTTAAAACACAGGCTTTATGTTAAAAGTTTTAAGCCTCACGACCAAACAAATAACCCTGGTGACATCACTATGACATCATCAGGGTTATTTTCTCAAACTTTAGACGCCTGCCTCCAGAGCCGCAGAAGACAAACTAATGTTTTTACAGGATGAGTAAACTGATCTTCATGTGTTAAATGGGCTGAGTCATTATCAAGTCATTAAGTTTATATTATGTTCCATTTGCATACTTTGTGGTTAGTCCCCCAAATTAGGCTCACGCACATTTTAAGAAATGTTTTGTGGTCAGAAATTAAAGGCTAAGAACATTCCCTTTTTATAGACAGAAAATGTGTTATTTCTTATTTTCCCATGCTGTTTATATGAATCTTATTTATGCACGTCTGCTCCGAGTTCTCACTCTTAACAGTTTTTCTCACATGTATTCTTCTTTCATTGTACCCTCCATAAAAAAAGATTAAACCCATAGCTAAACTTAACGAGCCAACCACAGCAATCTGGCAGAACTCTCCCATCTGTCAGCACACGCTATTATACCAACATGTCTACTTTTGAAATGCCCACATCCCAGGTCTGCAGTTACCCATGTGGATGTCATGTTTACTGTTATCCTCTTTCTATATGTACAGTAAATCTACCATAACCTGTTAAAGAAGAGGGTAAGCAATATGTCCTCACAGCTATGATTCCCTTTATTTCTCTATCCTTGTGAGGACAACACAAGCATGGCACTCTATGCCCATTGGGGAGTTGCGGTGTGTGATGCTTGTGTGTGGGTACTTTTCCAGCTCACTGACTGAGACCCAGCGGTCCTGACCCATTTGGCTTTGGGGAACACACTGTTCCAGACCTGACAGCTCCTGCAGCACAAACATCACTGTTCCAACCAAAGCTTGACCCTAAGGTCACGGCCACAAAGCCTATGCTCACACTAGGCACACACATGGGCAGACAACGAAAACCGACAGGGACAATGTATCCAGGTTCCTACTTGAAGCCTTGTTTAAGAACTACAGCATGTGTGTGTATGTGTGGGCACTGACTTGCCAACGCATCACCATGGTAATAACCTTGCTGGCCAACACATATTAGTTGATTGGTGTTTACGGTTAGGTAAACCTCATGCCCCCACTTTATATCCTCACTTTGGAAGAATTTTTGCTGAAGCCATGTCCACTGGCACGCTCTCCTGTCTATTTCCCTGTATTATGCTGTGACAGCTTGTGGTAGTGTGTGTATGTGAAAGTATCTGTGAAGTGGAAAAGAAAGAGATTACCACACTAAACCAAGCAGTGCCCTTTCTGGATCCATCACATACCACAACACACAGCCTGAGTGGGGGGTGACAGGACACATTGCGTAGAGACTGACAGGGGAAATAAGGACGATGCTTTCCTTCAAATGTGCATATTCACAGTTTCTATACAGTCCTTTTAGTACTGATTATGTCCTTTAAAAATTACAAATGTCCCTTCACATAAAAGTTTAAAGCAACAATATGCAACTTTTCACCTTGAGGGAAGAAGTGTGCAATCTACTTCCTCCTTAATTGGTCACATTCCCACTACAAAACCTCATTCATCTTGATAAGCTGTCTACCTTTACAAGTTATCTAGCCTGAGGCTGAGGTAACTGGCAACTGTCAAGCCTCTACAGATGGTGAACACAGGCGCAGAACAGTGGACCAGCGTTTTATGCTTTCACAGATAATAGAGGAATCATGGAAATTGGCAATCCACTCTCAATTTGTTTCGCAAGTCTGGAAAAAGCTAATGACTGTGTTTCCTGTAAAGTAGTAAGAGGGAGCCTTCTACTTCTACATTTTGAGCAAGAGCTGTGTTTGCTTTCATAAGATCCACATGTACGCTGGACTCTGACAAGGGTGTACCTTGCTACCTCTTCTATTTGAGACTCTAATAGACAAGATATCAAGGTGATATCTACAGTTTGGTGACGATGTGGTTGTATTTTTTTATGCCAGATCCATCTGCGTCGGGGACCCCACTGAGCCAACACAGTGGACCCATTCAAATGAGTGTTTTTCCATGCAGTGCTGTTGTCTGCCTGAAACCATGGCTCTCTTCTGGAAAAATGACAGATCACTCAATTCAGGTGAGGGGCAAGCCAACTGCCCAAGCGGAGGAGTTCAGATATGTAAAGGTTTATTAATTAGTAATGACAAAATAAAAAAAAATGAAGATTCAGTTCCAGTAATGCCAGCGAATCAGACAATGGCAGTGAAGAGAAAACTGAGATAATAAGGCAAAGCTCTCGACCTATTGGTCAACCTTCTTTTCAAACTTCACCCACAGCCAGAAGCTTTGGGTACTAGTGATTTGGGTAATACTGATACAAGCAGCTGAGAAAAGGTTTTTCCAGTAATTGCAACCTCAAACCACTGCTACTTTGAATCGAGGGGGTACAAGTACCTTGTCAGTGCCTTACAAGTGTGTGTAAGTGCATGATTGGCTGGATGTAGACTTCAGGGCTTGGGGAGCTTGGGGAATCCCCCTGAAGATTTGGACAAAGTTGCAGAGACAAATGATGTTTGTGCTTCTCGTTTCACCACCATGACTCTGTCCACAACAAACGGTTTGAAAATGAGCGAAAGACAGAAAATCCTCATCTGGCCCCTATTTATCTTTACAGTTCTCTTCTTTCTTGTTGCATTATGCAATTTGTATACCTATGATTTCCCTTTACTGTGGCAACTTGACTCCTAAAATGTATGTATATATGTGCTACAACAGACAGATCAACCTTTATGAAGTCTTCATTACCAGAAAGTCTAACATGGCCATCCAGAGGAAAATCAGTGGAGCTTTTTTCATAAGTGCGACATTTGGAAAATCCATCTCCCTGCCTCTCTGAGGAACGGTAAAAGAGCGACGACCCAAGGTCCTCCATAAATATTTGAGAAGCGCACGTTACTTCGCTAGCTGCGCGGCGAAATGAAATGAAATAAAGCACTTAAAGTCGGACTCATACCCGCATTATTAAAAAGCTGTCTTCAGGACTGGAGGAAGATGAGCAATGTCCTGACAGAAGGGAGGGGAGAGCAATGGCGTCACCGTGTCACCCTCACAATTCAGGCTGACAATGAGGAGGACCCAGTGGGATAAAGGGAGGGAGGAGGAGAGAAAAAATGAGTTGGTGTAAGGAGAATGAATGAATTAGGAGGCCATTGCTGTTGCTTTGTATTTCCCAAAAGTGAGACTTAATAAAAGTCTTGCTTCATTAAGCGTGACTTTGTACTCTCACCCAACAAACCCGTGACTCCTTCAGTTGTGATTAACAAAGTCTGGCTTGTGGTGCCAGATGATGGCCATACAGTTTAATACCAGGCTGAGTAGAGGGATGCACATTTCAAGTCATTAGTGGCAGAAAATAATTAGCAGTGTTCTTCACAGTCACAGAACAAGAGCTGATAATGCATGTTTCTAAACATACAACTAAATTATAGCCATAAAATGTCTCTGCTGACCACATCAATGCAATAATGTCTACAAATAGAGACAGAAGTGAACAGAAGTAACCATTGTAAGAATGTCTTACTGTCAGAGATCTCTTCATGAAATACCAGATGCACTGACAGAAGTAATAAACTGTGAGAGAGAAATATAGAGAGAAGAAGACCCAAGGAGGAAGCAGAAAAGCTAACACAGTGTGTGTGTGTGTGTGTGTGTGTGTGTGTGTGTGCTCATGCGTGTATATGAGATGAGAATGTAGTGTGTTGAGCACAGCCACTGATCTTTTCATGGTAGATCATAAATAAAGCATGCACCAGTGAGGTATATAGCTTTCTGTTGCTGTGCAGCTGTAGCAGGCAGCTTAAGCACGTCAAACCTCAGGTCTACGGCTGCTGGGATATTTACTGTGTAACTACCTGGTATACATGATAGAGCTCATCATGCATTCAACAAATCTGCTCCAAGTGGCACACATGTTGGAGAGGGAGAGAGGACAAACAGGACAAGGTAAGCTTTAGAGAGAAAAGAGAGATTTTTATTCAAGGAATATTACAATGCCTCCATCCCACACTCGTATCAAGGCCGGGACCGAGCCATGTGCTCGTATTCACACATGAGCATAAAAACATGAACCCACACAGAAAGCCAAGTCAAGGTGTTGCACTGGGCTACATAGGATAACTTTGGAGTTTCCGTGGTAACTGAGAGCAGTGGGCTGCTGTTTCTGCAAAGTCCATGAGGAGCAGCTCTAACACACCGCAGATAATGTAAGCTTTGATACAGAAGTAAATATCTCTCTCCATGTGACATGCTGCGTTCTCATCTCTCCTCTGCGGTCTGTCCCTTTTTGCTTCAGTCTTTCTCTTTCTTGCCGAAATGGTTGCTATGCATGCACAAACGCACACACACACACCACTTCTTGTTTTTGACCAAGAGACCAAGTAATGACAGTGCTGCAGGGCGGGCACTGTGCCAAACTACACACCACTGCAATCAAATTGGCTTGAGAAAGAGTGAGGGGGAGACAAATAGAGGATAAAAGAGAGGATGAGATACAGTTTCGACTGCAGCTAGTATTCAATAGATTGGATACAAATAGGGACATACATTATGCAACGTGTGTGTTAAGTAAAAGTCTCCAGTTGATGTGTGGTCAGTGGCCACAGACTGCGCTCTGTGCTACGTTGGCCAGCATGATGAGGTTGTTCCAACCTTCCCATCCATCAACCGGCACATATCATGATTTAACATTTGTCTGACACTTAATTTAAGAGAGAGAATATTCAGTCCATATTGGAACACACTCAAATACTGCAGAACTTAGAAACATGTCTAGGTGGCCCTAATGACCAAGCTGCATGGAATATACAGCCAAAAGACAGTGGGAAGTTTAAGTCTGAGGAGGTTAGTGTCACTGTATACAACAGGAGGCTAGTTGCCGCCATTATTTAGCCACTTAACTGCCCTCCCACCTCTCCTCAATGCTGCTAATGGGTACACCTAGCACACAGAAAGAGAGCAGAAGAAGCCCCAGATCTCTCTGAGCATTCATTTACATTCAGGACAGTGCTGCAGGGGCAAACAAGCGCCTCCATCTGGCCTGCCTGGGCTGCACCAAGTGGCTTCCAGCAATAATACATACACTCACACAAACACAATGGTGCTAAAGGAAGAACAGTGGAGAAGTGCTTAGGATACAGCAGACAGTACAGAGATAGAAAGGAGAGTGGTGACTTTAGGTTTAGATTTACAGGTCAGTCAGGAGGCAGCAGGAGAAGAGCAGTTGGTCTGAAGCAAAGAAGAATTTACACACAGTATATAACTGAATATACACACACATGCAGTAAACTTTCAGAGCTACAATGATTTTTGACTATAAGCTGCTGGATGAGAGGTGTGACCTACAACAGGCTTACAGTAGCTGAATAAGAATTCCAGTTTCAAGTAATTGACAGAGAGCTACCTTCCTGTATAAAAGCCAAGCTAAATATTGATCCTCCACTGCTTTTGTGCATGTGTAAATAAAATGCATAAGAACAATCATTACGGATCAATTGTTGGCTCAAGTGGTTAGCTCATCTTTGGTGTCAAGATGTAATTTGAGCACCTGTTTTAAAAGACTTGTTCTGTATGTATCAGTGTCTAGGGACGCAGGGAAGCGAGTTAGACCTCCTCTTGTTTTCACGGTTGACAGCCACCAGGAGAGCTCGGGGGCTGCATTGAAGGAGAAGTCAGCTGTGCTCTGAGAGAAACAGAGAAAAACGGCAGACAGCAACCCTCTTATACAGGCTACATGAAGAAGGGAGAGATAGGGTTATATGTCGTATATAGAATACATACCTATATTTATATCTATATCTATAGAGTATTTAGAGATAGAGTTAGGACAGAGGGAGGGAAAGAATATGCTCTGGAGAAAGAAGGAGAGCTAAATCAGAAGTTGTAAGATTGGAAAAAAATTGCAGAGGAGGAAGCCGTCTGCAAAAACACACACACACACACACACGTGCACAGATATGTCAGTCTTGGGAAGGGTTAACAGCAGAGGGAACAGCATGACATGATTAATGGCAGGGTGTGGTATCCTTCCCCAATTTACATCCTCTCTGCCGTTCTCGATGCTCTCTATGAATGACTGCAGATGGCAGAGGGATGCGCTGGCCTGCAGAGAGCCATGATAACTGTCATTAACTGGGAGTGAGAGCCCAGGAGGACCACCACGGATCAGCATTACAGGCCTGTCATGTCCGTCCCCTTACAGACCGGACAAGGGCACACTGGGGGAAAGAAAGGGTCTGAATATCAACTCTGTCTTTGATGTGCGGACCTTTTAAGTTAATTTCACAGATCGACCAAACAGGGCACTGCATGTAAACGTGCTATTTGTAGCATTTAACACCAATAATTCATTTATTTGAGACATCATCATGATCATTGCAGAGGAAACTGGCCTCTATTCTGCATTTGGCAGTGTGTGCTGTTGGGTCAAATTATGAAGGAAATCTGTTGAATTGAGTGATTATTATGCAGCACAAAAAGAATCAGAGCTACTGTTCCTTCTGCACAAGTGGAACAAAAGCTGTTCACAGTTTATCACACTGGCAAACAGACAGCTGAATGAATGAATGGAATGGCAATATGTTTATCCTCTTGAGTCAAGCAGAGGAGGAAACTTGATTGAGGACTCAATGATCCTCTTTGCAGGAAGCAACACGGTTTATAGGGCAAGGACCAGCACTAACCACCCTGTGAGATCCAATCTTTTTAATCAGCCATTTACAGTGACATACTAATCACAATTAATTTAACAATGGCAGAGAAATGCTACACATAGCACCTCTAACATACCAGATCAACCACTTGAAGACATATTCATGTACTAGCAAAAGTCTTATTTTCATACATGTGTCTTAAATGGACAAAATAACAGCACTGGGAAAGAGAAAACCCCAATGAAGGACACATATATTAATGTATCTCTGTCCTCAGTACTACTGTAGTAGTTTTCGCTTAACTGGATACCAATTTTAAAGCAAAGACACACATTTCTACATATGCAACAGTGGAAAACTGCCCAAAGTTGGTCATGGAAATCATGTGAAAAATGAGGGTCTAAGAATAGAGAACAGACAATAAATGATAAAGAATTACTGTCCAGCCAGCCAGTTTCATTTAATCTCTAACAACTCCTGATTCAAAAACAATTTGTTTGAACTCTTAAAATATTCAGTTCATGTTTTGATATTTGGCTTGGCAGTAATCTAAATTATATTAATTATACTTATTTGGTGCCTTATTGGTGATGACCTAACCGTATGCCACTGCTAACCAGGCTATGAGTCTGAAAAGGAGTCAATATGTGGTGAAAACATTTTAATTCAGCTCACTATTGCTTTACTTATAAAAAAGATGTTACTAGCATGAGATAAATTCTATTTTGTCATTTCCCATGTGCAAAAAATAATATCCATGAAGCCAAAGAAGCTAACAGAATTGCCATATTACCCTATTATATAAAGAAATAAATCAATTGATGCAACTTTTTCTTAGATAAGTTAATGAAACACATCCCTGGCTCTATAAAGACAAACGTTTTGTCATCATCTAGGACTAGAGCATTTGCACACAGACCTGACAGAACACAGCTCTGCACACACTCCAGGAGGGAGTGTTTAGGCTCATGTGTGCCTCTGGCTGATAAACACAAATTAGATACATGTGCAAACCCTATGCTGACATAGAAATGTGCACTTGAGATGACATTTCAGCCCGAGTCTCATGATGCAGACAAAGGGAGTGTGTGTGTACGTTTGTGTGGAGATGTCTGTGCCTGTGTGTGTGTGTGTGTGTGTGTGTGTGTGAAGAAAAACTGAAATACAAACATACCTGAGCAAAACAAGTTAGTGTGAGCTATGCTGGCACCCATGCACTCATTATTCCTACCATTTGTTTCTGTTTTCCTGATGCTAGTGTTAGTGCATACTCCCAGTCTGGCACACATGCAGTGAATTCACACATTCACACCTTTCACCCAAATGCCTTCTACCTGTCCAACCAATTTGAAGCAGTCCTTTTGACACAAGAACACACTTGAACGTGCTTTTCCTTCCTGTCATTTTATCGGCATCATAAAACATCCCGAAAAATCAGCCTGCCACACCTCCACCTTAACTAACAAACCTCTCCACTTCCATCCACCACCATGTGAGGTGCTGCTAAATGGCTCTCAGGGTGCTCTAGCATTTAAATTCAGCAACAAGAAACGATACTCGGTGACAAGTTAAATACTGCATGGGACCCTCTCTTTAAAAAAATCAAGCATGCAATTGCACACACACAAGCCTTCGACAAGCGTGATACCCAGAAAACCCATTTCTCCCACATCATCACACAGAGAGCACATAGAGGAGACATAGATGATTCCTCTTAAATCCACTTCATTCTTATTCCAGTTCCCCCAGAGGCAGACTTATGTAACTAAAGTGGTGTTAGACATGGAGAGATGAATAATCAAATAGTCTGCGGTGGCTAGCTTGTACTGACCGAGTCAGTGGGAGGAGCTCCGAGAGCGAGTCAAGATACCATGTTTAAGATCTCCAGTATCAGTACCACCTTAGCCTGCAGTGGTGTGTCCATGTGTATGCTAGGGCAACTTTCCGGCATGTGTATGAATGTGCATTATGCATTATGCTGGACTGTGTGTGAGTGACAGAAAACGTGTGTCTTGTGTCTACGTTAAGATACCGTCCATAACATGCACACTAGCTTTCTACTGCCACCTCCAGGCATCAGAGGAGACTGCTGTGTCTCCCACAGTGCTGCATTGTCAGCTTGTTGGTGTATCAATGCTGCCTTCCAGGTCAGTCTGTCTTCTGTTTGCCCTGACAGTAAAGTGATGCATATTAATTCTGTTCTTGGGATGCAGCCAGGTTTTCAAATAGCTACCCATCACACACACACACACACACACACACACACACACATCTGCTCCCTCTCCTGATGGGAGAGCTCTCCGTGGTGCTGAAGCAGTAGTTAGCCAGGTGCAAGCTGCAGTTGTCACTGGTGCAGAATGCCATACATAACGGGCCACTTTCCCCCCTAGCCGCACACAAACCAAGTCCCGGCCCGAGCTTGTGAAGGCTGATCAAATATCCTGCTACATTGTGTCCATCCCTGCTGCCGTCTTATATAATGCCATGCGATGTGATGGCTGACCTGGACCCATAGTTGTTTTCCTCTGTCTGGGTGTGTGTTTGCGAGTGTGTGCTGATGTAGCTCACACTGTGTTTTCACATAGCCCGGGGCGTAGGGAGGAATTGCAGCTATGGGGGGGTGGCTTCAGGGGTGCTACAGTTTGAATGCTGTTTAATATAAGTGTGTTTTATTAATCTATTCCTTAGCCTAAAAGACAGCATATTCAGCAACTACAGCTGATTGAATGCTGTGTGTCCCTCCCCTTTAAGGGATTCTAGCACGTCTCTGTCCTTAGCACTGGCCATGAAAATGATTGGTCCCTCCTCACACGCCCCCCTCCATCGCCTAGACAACATTGATTCTCAGTACGATTTCTAGGAAGGAACAGAGTCGCTAGTGAGGTGCTGCTCTAATGAGAAATGTAGATCATTATGACAGGGGTGTGACGATCCAGACCCCATCCCTCTAGTCCAGCTACATACAAGCTACATGTGCATGCCCACTCATGCCCCACCCTCCACCTGGAACTAACCAATCCCAATGCATGTGCTGATTCCATCCTGACCTGTCACCCAGGCTCTTCCAGGACAATTCAATTAGAAAATGCCCCAGAAGAGTCACTGTTAGCAGGCATTTTACCCATAATTCACCTGGGACCAACCATTTATCTTGCTTCAAATTAAAAGATTACACTCCTCTAGGTTTGTATCATATTTCACTGCTCAGACCCAGGAATAGCCAGCTCAGCACCCACTACACATTCCACGCCGAGAATTGCTTTTGTCACAGTTTTTCAAATATCTAAACACTAAGCCAACCTCTGTTTGTCTTTGCAGTATATTTTAAAGCAGAGCAGAGTATTATCTGGAACAGGTCAAGCATTATTTCTGAACAAATCCTTCAAAGCTGTGATGTTGTATCAATGTACTATATATATATATTATTCTTATATCATCAGTGAGCTGGAGATGTTTTATTAATCTAAATGTTCTCTCCAAAAACGCTCTTTGTGATGGTAAAAGCATCTGTTCTAAATATGACAATGTAGTCATCACTTGTCCTGCTATGGTGCTTGTTGACAGTCAAAATTATCTCTTATTTCTTGCTATAATGTTGCACAATGTTGTTGCAATTGTGAGCACAGAAACTTCCCAAATGCACAGGGACAGCATACCTCCTATAAATAAGCTATTTGACTTTAAATGGAGCCCCCTTTGAGTGTCACATTCTGAGGAACAACAGAGACAAGATGCAAAGAATGAGAAGTGGGGAGTCACAGACAAGGGTGGAATTATTGGACAAAGAGGGACCAGAGATCACAGTGTGCAGTTTGGGGAGGACAGATAGAGCCTGAAACTCGAGAGCCCCTGGACTCACCGTCATTTGTATGCTCAGCACACTGCGCTCAGTGTGGGGACTCTCTCAGTCCTGTTTACATTTGCACACGGTTATTTATTCTGCTCTAATTCAAGCCCTCACACAGTAAGCACAGCCATCACTTCCTGCTCGGTGGTCCCGTAGCACTGCAGCAGCACCTGGGTTCTCCTTCACCAAGGATCCCATCACCCCCGGCACCCAGGGGATGATTAAACACTGCATCCAAATGGGCACCGAGAACGACAGCCTCAAGCTGTCAAGCCGTACACCTCTGTCAGCAAGTCACCTCTTTAATGTTGAAGTCAGTTACCACGCACACACCCTGATCATAGCACACACATACAGTACACACATGCACACACTCAGCTGCAGGGACATATGTGTAGGACTATGCAGATCCTTTGCAGGCACTTTTAACCCTCTTGTCACCAAGCTATAAGGGACTGAATGTAAAACATATCTGAGATTACCTCTTGAGCTTTAGGCTCAATGTGATGATGATGATGATGATGTTATGGCAATGATGCTGCAGCTGGTGACTAAGAAAATGGTGTATACAAATGATTATAGCGCCAAGACACAGTGTATGGCCTTGCATCAAACACCAGATTCAGAGATCACTCAGCTTGACTATGAAGAAACATAGAAATCACAAACAGGACAGCAGAAAATGGATAAACGCCCTCATTCAAGTCATTCACCCGTTTGACCCTTACCTGTATCAAAGTGGGAGCTGAAGGCAAAACTGGGATTGAAAAACGCCGAAGACATGACAATCACATGTAGGGCAAAGACCATCCTCCCCGTTGCGTTGCAGAAGACAGCAAAAGCCTAAACACGAACAGGTCAAGAATAAATTCCCGACTCAGGTGCGTTTGAGATTCAAGTAACCTGTATTAGAAGCAGTAATGCGCAGCATTTTATTCCATCGCACTTCACAGAGAGCCCCCCGAAAATCCTGCTTCACCTTCAGCTCGAACAGATTTGGAGACAGATGTTGACATTTTACCACATCTGTTAGTTTACTTGTTTGACAACAAAATCCCTTCTCGCGCCTTATTTTATGTGACTGTTCTGGACAGCTTTAGTGTACCCACTCGGTCACCCGGTGAAAAGCTTATCCGTAATTTACATCGATTTTATACACTGTAAAATCTTGACTGCTCCAAACATTTGGTAATCTCCCATTTGTGTTCCTTTCAGAATAAACCCCTGGTTGCTCCTTGTCCCGTAGCCTATTACATGTGAAATGCTGTTTTTAGGGAGAGCAGCTGGTTCGTTTTAAAAAGATGCGTCGGTCAGCGATGCGCATTTGGGTTTCAGCTTCGGTACAGAAAGACTGAGCGACATCTTGCACCAGTGTCAAGCGACATAAAGTATAAAAGCACTTCCGTTTACAGCTTCCAAAATAAAAACGTATCCACGTACCAGAAGGCTAATGTTTTTATTTTATTTTGAAGACTAAATCGCGTAGTGCTCCGAGGCGTTCTCTGGCACACTTGACGCATCCATTTCTAGAGGAATCCTGCTGGTGATCGTGCGTGCGCGCCCGCCTAACTATGTGTGTGTGGGGTCGTTTTGGGAACAGGATATTTTACTGAAATACTTCCATATGTTTTAAATTAAGTTGGGGTCACACAGGCATCACCATACCCCCTATCCTGACATCCCACCAGGTATGTCCGGGCGGAGGCGAAGAAGGACATAGAGGACCAGGCTCCGTAGGCAGACCAGCACACAAACAGCCGGACAGCAGGGTGGTTGCAAGGGCAACAGCATGGTTGGCTTCAGAGACTGGAGCACTGGGGAGTAGAGTAGAGAGACGGGAGCACTGGACCACTGGACCAGCAAAAGAGTCTGCTGAGTCCATCGTGGCCAGATTGTTCTGTCGTTATTAAATAACGCCGGCAGCAGGAGTCACTAGCAGAGTTTTATTTTTAAGCACATTGTTGAGATGCAGTAGACAGGTTACTGGAAGAGACATGCAGGATGACAGCTGTGTAGGAACGTAGCTAATGGTCAGGTGACTGGCTGAAGCGGGCAAGCTGAACAGGGCAACTACTGGACAGGTGAGGAATGGCAGGAAAGGCAGGCAGCACAGGCGTACTGCTGTAAATTACAAGTCACTGCTAAATCAAGTCAATTGTATTTCTATAGCCCAATATCACAAATCACAATTTGCCTCAAGGGGCTTTACAATCTGTGCAGCATACAACACCCTCTGTCCTTAGACTCTTGAGTCGATTGAGGAAAAACTAACCCCCAAAAAACCCTTTTAGCAGGAAAAAAATAGAAGTTAGCATGCTAAAAATGTGAAAGTTGAGAAGATGTAAAAAGTTGACTCCATGATTTGGACAGCATTGCCAGGTTTAACTCTACCGTATTTAATAAAAAATAAAACTCCCCTCATTTAACAAGAGCTGGTAATATACCTAGCTTATATGGTTGGCTATATTAAACTGATATGCCAGATCTCCTCATGCTGAAACCACATTTGACCTTTTGTTTGACAATTTTCTACACAATCGTTGATCATTTTGCAATCCTCATGTTTACTGTATGTGCACCTTTTCAAATTATCTAGAGGCTGGATGCATAAATATGCATGCCTGAGTGCAAACAAGTGTTGCTTTTGCTGTGGCCCAGCTGACATGGCATATTCCTCTGAATCATGTTGTTGGTTCTGTTGGACTTGACTGTTTATTCTGGCAGGTTTTCTGCTCTGTAGATTTGTGCAAACTATGTGTTGATCATTCAAATTGACTCTAAATGCACAGACCCATCTCATATGCTCGCTTTCTCCCTTTCTCTCTGTCACACAAACACACACACACACACTCACTGATGATTGCTATTGGCCCTCTGCTGGTCGTCAGCAGTAAAGCAGACAAAGTTGTTGCGTGAGACCACAGCAAACTGCCACACAATCTCAAGCATCAAAGTAAAAAACATCACATTTGACACATACTTATTACATTGAATTGAGCTATATTTCACTATGTATGTTTTGAATTATTTATTTATTTAACTGAAGAAGCAATTGCATAAAATTACTCAAGTAGCCTTTAATACGTTCTTTGCACACATTTCTTTCAATAGATGGAACATTTATTTGTTTGACTTTGTGTGGTTTAATCTGCACAACCTTATAAGGGAAAATATACAGTACAGATGGTTGTTATTCTGTTGAATGCACACTAGAGAGCAGCACTGGATTACTATTATGAAGGCACAGAGGGCACTGTTACTGATTGAAACAGTTAAAAAGACACATACACACATGTACACACACACAAAAAGAAAACCCTAGATGTAACCAGAAGTGAGGGCTCATTTTTCAACTCCCCTCTCTCATCTGCAGGATGCACCTGCAGGCCTCCTGTCTTTATTTAACTTCATGTAAATTAAGAGGTTAAGTGTCAGTTCTCTGTAAAACTGTCCTTGACTGGAAACAAACTGATATTTTAATCATTGTTACTTTTTACGTGTGTATTGGTGTACATGTGTGCAGAGCCACAGCTTATATCCTGTAAGAGGTATTTCCATCTAACTTGTGAAAAGCTTGTGAATCAGATAAAGATGATATTTGAAAACTCCTAAAGCAAGGAAATATAAAAATTCAAAGATTATACAAACTTGGATCATGACATGAGTACCAATCACAAGGAACTGGGCAATGTAACTATTCTATTACAATAAAAGTGGAGGAAACCTTTTCAGATCCTGAAATTATAGCATATTTGGGGGTCTCTGGGAAATCACCTACACTGATAATAATGATGACAAATAAAACAATGTGACGAACCATGCAGATTAGAACCAAAGCTCCTCCTCCTGTCAGTCACTCTCAGTTTCAGTGTTGTATTAAATTGCTCCTCCAGCACCTCCTCTCCT